>CAWUFW010000815.1:0-75000 GCA_963921515.1 Calotriton arnoldi | reverse complement strand
GGACTGTCCCCTGCTGCTGCGACAGAAGATCCTCCCGAAGAGGCAGACGGATCGGGGGAATCGATGCTCATACTGAGTAGCTCGGGATACCAAACTCTTCGAGCCCAGTCCGGAGCCACAAGAATGACTTGGGCCCGGTCGCGCCGAATCTTCTTCAACACTCTGGGCAGAAGTGGTATAGGCGGAAAGGCCTATACCACTCGCCTTTCCACTCGCGACGAAAAGCGTCGCCGAGCGAGTGCCGCCTTGGAAATTCCAACGCGCAGAATTGTTGACATTGCGCGTTCTCTTCAATGGTGAATAGATCTAACCAAGGCTCTCCCCACTGTAGAAAGAGTCCTTGCGCCACCTCAGAGTGAAGACGCCATTCGTGATCCATCATGCACCTGCGGCTGAGTTAGTCCGCCCTGGCGTTCAGGGAACCTGCCAGGTGTTGAACCATCAGGAACATGCCCTGATGTTCCAGCCATGTCCAGAGACCCAGAGCCTCCTAACCTAGGGTCCACGACCCCACCCCGCCTTGTTTGTTGCAGTACCACATGGCGGTGGTGTTGTCTGTGAACACCTGCACTACCTTCCCTTTGACAGAGGGAAGGAATGCCTTCAGTGCAAGTCGGATCGCCCGGAGCTCCAGAAGGTTGATATGGAGCCGGGACTCCGCCGGAGACCAGAGGCCTCTGATCTCCGCCTCTCCCATGTGACCGCCCCATCCCAGAAGGGACGCATCCGTCACAACTGTGTGCTCTGGCTGGGGAAGGGAGAGGGATCTGCCCGTGACCCACTGCCGGTTCGAGAGCCACCACTGCAACTGTCGTGCAGTTCCCTCCGAGATCTGGACGTAATCGGACAGGTTCCCCTGATGCTGCGCCCACTGGAACTTCAGGTCCCACTGCAGAGCCCACATATGCCATCTGGCATGATCAACCAGCAGGATGCAGGAGGCCATGAGGCCCAGCAGTCTCAGGGTCATCCGTACCGGAACCCAGGATAGAGGCTGAAAGATCGGAATCATAGCCTGAATATCCTGGACTCGCCGTTCGGGAGGATAGGCCCGAAACTGCGTTGTGTCCAGAACTGCTCAGATGAAAAGGAGCTGTGGAGAAGGAACCAGGTGCGACTTCGGCACATTGATGGAGAACCCCAGCGAGTGCAGGAGTCCGGCCGTAGTCTGGAGGTGGGAGACGACTGCCTGGGACGAGCCCGCCTTCAGCAACCAGTCATCGAGGTAGGGGAAGACTGGAACCCCTGCCCGGCGCAGATGAGCTGCGACCACCGCCATCCCCTTCGTGAACACCCCAGGGGCGCTGGTAAGGCCAAAGGGAAGCACGGTGAACTGAAAGTGCTCAAGGCCTACCGTGAACCGCAGGTAAGGCCGGTGGGCCGCCAGGACGGGGATGTGAAAATATGCGTCCTGTAAGTCCAACGCTACCATCCAGTCTCCAGGGTCGAGGGCAGTCAAGACCTGAGCTGGGGTGAGCATCTTGAACCTCTCCTTCCGGAGGAAACGATTGACGTTCCAGAGGTCTAAGATAGGACGCATGTCCTCCTTGTCCTTTTTGGGCACCAGAAAGTAGTGGTAATAGCAACCACGCCCTACTTCTGGGGTCAGAACGCACTCTATGGCCCCCTTGGCCAAGAGGGCCGCAACTTCCTGTCGAAGAAGTACCAAATGGTCCCCCGACATGCGGTGGTGCTGAGGTGGCATGGCTGGGGGGGTAGTCTAGAAGGGGAGGGAGTAGCCCCTTCGGACAATGTCCAAAACCCACCTGTCCGATATGATGGTGCGCCAGTGGGGAAGGTGATAGCGGACCCTGCCCCCCACTGGCGTGCTGTGGACTGGAAAGGATGGACTAGGAGGGTTTGGAGGCCGCGGACGGGGCGGAGGTGGTGGCCTGACCCGCTCGCTGGTTACCCGACCCGCCTCGGCTGGAGCCACGTCCTCGGCCGCGCGAAGGCGCTTGCTGCGCGGGCCGGTGGCTGGGCAGTGGACGTGACTGGGCGCCCCTTCCGTGGCCACGAAAGGGGCGAAAAGCAGACTACTGCGGAGGGCGCGAGGCGGAGAGGCCCAAGGACTTGGCCGTAGCCCGCGAGTCCTTAAAGCGCTCCAGCACGCTGTCTGCCTTATTGCCAAAAAGGTGGATACCATCAAAGGGCATGTCCATAAGGGGGTTTGGGACATCGCCCGAGAAACCAGTGGTCCTCAGCCAGGCGTGACGGTGCAGCGCCACTGTCGTAGCAAGCGATCTGCCTAGCGAGTCAGCGGTGTCTAGGCCACATCGGATAGTGAACTTCGCTGCGTCTCTCCCGTCTGCAATAGCACGGGAGAGAAGTGCCTGGACCTCCTCAGGACACTTGGGCAGCACCTGCGCCACCGAATCCCACAGAGAGTGGGAGTAACGGCCCAAAAGGCAAGCTGTGTTCACGGACCACAAGCCAGCACTGGAGGAAGAAAAAAAACCTCCTTCACAAATTGGTCCAGTTTTTTGGATTCACTATCCGGCGGAGCCGTAGGGAAGGCGCTCCGAGAGGTAGAGGCTTGGACAACCAAGCTCTCGGGGGTGGGGTGTTGGGAGAGGAACAGAGGGTCGCCCGGGGCCGGGCGATGGGCTACGTTCCTGTCCACAGGAGCCCCAAAGAACGTCCGAAAGTGCGTCGTTAAACATTAGCAGTGGCTCCGAAGAGGTAGCCGCTGGCTGAAGCACTTCCGTCAGGAGGTTAGTCCTGACAGCCACCGTAGGAAGCTCGAGGCGCAAGGCCTCGGCCGCCCTAAGCAACACCGTTGCATAACTTGCTCCCTCCTCCGTAGCCACGGAAGGAGGAGACAGCATGCCAAGGTCAGGAGAGGTGTCCAGACCACTGGCATCACCCAGTTCCTCAGCCCAGTCCTGATAAGGCTCACATTGAGCTGAGAGAGGGTCTTCCGACCCCTCCCAGTCCTCCAAAACAGGTGAAAAGTATGGAGGGACATGAGGGAAGAAAGGTCCCATCGGCGTCAGAATCGGCGTCGAGCGACGTCGATCCGGCTCAGTGTCCGGGGAGAACCTGGGGACGGCGCCGCCTGGGGCCTCGGACGGCGCTGTGAACGGTACCGGAGAGGTCGGCGCCGGTGGAGGTGTGGTTAGGTCAACCGGCGTCGACCGGGATCCAGGCCTGGATCCGAGGGGGTCCTGCGGCGCCGGAGACACCGGGGCCGGAGCCGCCGAGGGAGGACTCCCACTGGGCCCGAAGGCGCACCGGGGTAACCCTTAGGCCCGAAGATGCAAGCCATGGCCGACAGGAAGTCCTGTATCTCGGCCGGAGTCGACGTCGGACCCGGAACAGGCGGGTAGGCCGTCGTCGGCTGCGCGGGTACCCCCGGAGCCGCGGGGGCGGTACCATCTGGACCCTCGGCCGGGTCGCGAGACTGGCGAGGGGAGGTCTTAGAGCGACGCTTCTTAGACCTCTTGTGCTTCGCCTTACCTGAGGACGAAGACTTCGACCCCGACCTCTCCCGGGACCTCGAGCGGCGCGGAGCAGAGTCTCGAGAAGCTTTCGAGACCGCTCTTGCAAAGCCTTCGGGGCGAGGGACCGACACTCGGGGCACGACTGGGGGTCGTGGCCGCGCCCCAGGCAGAAGAGAGACTCTCGGTGCGGATCCGTAATCGACATCATGCGATTACAGATCTCGCATGGCTTGAAGCCGGGCATCCCTACTGACACCTTGGAGTCAAAACGACTCGAAAAACTTGGACAAAAAGTCTCAAAAAATACTCAGTCAAAAAATGACTGGGGCACTGCTCAATCCGGATCTGCGCTTACTGGCGCGAAAAAAGAAAACTGACGCCAGCGCGCATGGGCCGCGATGTCATCCCGGCGATCACGACGCCGACGACGGACGCGGAGCCGCACAACGCCGCCTACCGACGCAAAACTTTCCGGATCCAGCCTGACGCCTGGGGAATTCTTAGGTAAGGAATCTGTCACTAACATGTCTCTTTCAGATATACACACACACACACATATATACACACACACACACACACATATATACACTATACACATATATACACACATACATATATACACACATACATATATACACACATACATATATACACACACACATACACATACACACACACACATACACACACATATATACACACACATACATATATACACACACATACATATATACACACACATATATACACACACATATATACACACACATATATATACACACACACACACACACACACACATATACACACATATACACACACATATACACACACACACACATATACACACACATACATACACACATATATATACACACATACACACACACACATATATATACACAAACCTATACACACACACACACATATATACACACATACACACACACAAACATATACACACACACATATATACACACACAAACATACACACACAAACATACACACACACAAACACACACGCACACATACACACACACACACACACGCACACATATACACATATACACACACAAACATATACACACATATATACACACACACATATATACACACACGCACACATACACGCACACATATATACACACACATACACATATATATACAGACACATATATATATATACACACACACACACACACACATATATTAGGCGTAATAGGCGACTATGTACCATCAAGGGGCTCTGGTGACAAAATAAATTAACAGGCTGAGAATCAAGAGAAGGGGTAGGTTGTAGGCTGATAGAAATTCAGTAGGGAAACCACACCCCATATATTAAAGTGACCTTTTCCATTGAAAATTAGACCTTGCTAAAGAGTGATGACCAACACAACAAACAACCCTTAATTTGCCGACGTTGGGGTTTTGTTTACCCAAATGGTCAATGCTGTATTTCCCTTGGCAGCCATGACAGAAAAAGGATGAAGAATCCTGAGGGCACAAAATTAAAGGAAAATAGAAGGGGCATGTCTCAGTGAAAAACAAAATATAAAGTGGTTCCAGCTCATTTAGTAGTAATGTAGTGTTAGAGTCATAGATGCAGATAATCATCTTGGAAGGCAAAGCAGCAGAGAGGGTTGGAGGCATTTTAATTTTCTTTACAGGTTATCTAGGAATTCACTTAAAAGCAATTTGTGTAATCACAGACTGCTGGTATTTAAGTTGAAGATATTTTGGTTTACTGGATATATAAGAAAGGGAAACACCAGAATACTTCACAAAATCTGACGGACGGTGCAGGTGGGTCAGAGAACCAAATCCTCCTAACCAACTGGGAGCAACTGCCATACACTACATGGAAAGTTTGTAGATCAACATGTTTGCTTGCAACATCAAGCATACCATGTCCAGCAGAGTGCAGTGTGAAAGCATCAATTAACCACGTGCTGGGGCGATCAGCATCTCCAGAGTTCTCCAAACCTTTCACTCCTCCAACCAAATACAAGGATGGAGCAGTGGCAGGAGTGGACACCATTATTAATCAGGTGCCTAGTGCAGTACAGAGAGATTCAAATTGAGGTTAGTCATATCTTTCTGTTTCATAGTCTTTACCATTGGATGCAATGTGGCATGCAAGAACTTCAAGGCAGTTGCAAGGAGTTGAGGAACTTGCAACTCAACTCCTAGCTAGCTACTAAGCAGAGTTGTGCCCAATAAAAAATAGAGCCTGCTCAAGGGTATAAGAAGGAATTCTGGACGCAGGTGGGTCATGCAGCAGGAAAAAGAGGACTACATTTTCTGCCTTAGCTGATTGTTCAAGAACTTGTAAAGCTCTCTTCTCCTGTCAACCTCCCAATTGTTGTGAACTTTACACTTAAGTTTTAATGGTGAAGATAAAACAAAAAACAAAGGATACACAGAGTAGAAATATAAACTATTTGTTAGTGTTATGTTGAAGTTATAGGAATTTAAGGAGTTTTGCAGATTTAAGGTGGGCCATTATTGTTGTGGTCCTGTTTGTCTGAAAGATTCTTGCTGCTTCAATTTAGTAAGAAAACAAATACATTTAAGACCAAAAATGCTTTAAGGAAGATCCACGTTACATCTCTGACGAACTCGAGAGGACAACAAATTGCAGTTTGACAGAGCATGTTAAAGTTTATCAATGAAATGTATAACTTAGTATAAGCATGGCTTTTCAACTACATTGACTTTTTTAAAACATTGCTAACAGCTAAATCATTATTATTATTTTTTTTTTAATGGGACGAGGGTGTTTCAATGGTTTAATTAAAAATGACCTGAATATTCCTTTTTAATGTTTAAAATTAACAGAAGCCTTCTATTCTGTTTCAACCTTAGCTTCCCCAAAACTTGCCTGACGGGGTAATTCAGCAGAAAAAAAAGCAATTTTCCCCAATTAGACCGATGTTTTTATGGGGAAACTGTTTCAGTAGTCTCTGACATTTTAACATTCCCACCTGGGTAAAACTGCATTCACTGTTAAAGTCTACATTTGTCAAATAAAACAGGGGAACCATGTTCTGTCAGTCCACTTATATCCAGTACAGCTCACACAAAACCAATCCAACCACCCAAGCAAACCCTACGCACAAGTTACTAACTTGTGTAACGATATATCTGTAAGAGACAGTAGTTAGTGACAGATTCCTTACCTTAGAATATCCCCAGGCGTCAGGCTGGATCCGGAAAGTTTTTGCGTAGCAGTACCCTTGCGCGTCGGTAGGCGGCGTCCGTGCGGCTCCGCGGCCGTCGTCGGCGTCGTGATCGCCGGGATGACGTCGCGGGCAGTACTTAGACGCCGCCCCTGCGCGCTGACGTCAGTTCTGTACACGACTTTCCGCGCCAGGAACGCAGAGCCATGCAAGAAGCTGACATAGGTGTCTGAAAAATACTAGGGCCCTGAAAGGGATGTCCTTAACCCTAGAAATCAGTTCGCAGAACGGGGAGGATGGGTGGGGCGGTAAGGAATCTGTCACTAACTACTGTCTCTTCCAGATATATCGTTACACAAGTTAGTAACTTGTGCATCTGAAAGAGACACGTTAGTGACAGATTCCTTACCTTAGAATAGATACCCCAGCAATACCAACCCCGGTGGTGGGTCTGCGAACAAAGATCAGACAAGGAAGTCCTGGAGGACAGAACGGCCAAAGAAGCCGTCCCTCCGGACCTGACTGTCAAGGCAGTAATGCTTTGTAAACGTGTGCAGCGAGGCCCACGTAGCTGCCTGACAGATAACCGGCAGCGGAACACCGCGGCCTAAGGCCGTGGTAGCAGCCGTTGCCCTGGTGGAATGGGCACGCAGCCAAACAGGAGGCTCCTTCTTAGCCAAAGAATAGCAGGTCTTGATGCACAAGGTAACCCAGCGGGAAATGGTTCGCTTGTGCACCGCCCGACCTTTTTGGCGCCCACGTAGCCAACAAAGAGCTGGTCATCCACCCGGAAGTGTTTTGTGCGGTCGATATAGAAGGAGAGCGCACGTTTTGGGTCCAGACGGTGGAGCCTCTCTTCCTCTCTGGAAGGATACGGAGGCGGAAAGAAGGTAGGCAAAGTGATGGTCTGCCCAATGTGGAAGGCAGTAACCACCTTTGGCAAGAAGGACGGACGCGTCCGAAGAACAACCTTGTCTGGATGAACAGACAGAAAGGGAGGTTTGCAAGATAGAGCCTGGAGCTCACTCACCCGCCGAGCGGAGGTGATGGCCACCAGAAAGGCTGTCTTCAGAGTCAGAAGACGAAGAGGACAGTTATGTAGAGGCTCAAAGGGAGCGCACATTAAAAAGGTAAGAACCAAGTTCAAGTCCCACTGAGGCATTACAAACGGAAGAGGTGTGTAATGCCTTTTAAGAACCTGTTAACAACAGGGGACTTGAAAAGGGAGGGCTGATCAGGGAGCCTGAGGAAGGCCGAGATAGCACAAAGATAACCCTTGATGGTACCCAGGGCAGAACCCTGTTGGGCCAGAGAAAGAAGGAACAGAAGGACCTCAGAAAGAGGGGCAAAAAGGGGATTCACAGCCTTTGCTGTGCACCATGCCACAAATTTGTTCCACCTGCAGGCGTATACCACCTTAGTGGAGGGACGCCTGGCTGCCAGAATCACATCACAAACTTCGGGAGGCAAGTCGAAAGGAATCAACTGCCGCCGCTCAATCTCCACGCAAGCAGGTGGAGGCTGGACAGGTTCGGGTGGAGGACCGTCCCCTGCTGCTGCGACAGAAGATCCTCCCGAAGAGGCAGACGGATCGGGGGATCTACGCTCATACTGAGTAGCTCGGGATACCAAACTCTTCGAGCCCAGTCCGGAGCCACAAGAATGACTTGGGCCCGGTCGTGCCGAATCTTCTTCAACACTCTGGGTAGAAGTGGTATAGGCGGAAAGGCGTACAATAGACCGCAACTCCACTCGTGACGAAAAGCGTCGCCGAGCGAGTGCCGCCTTGGAAATTCCAACGCGCAGAACTGATGACATTGCGCGTTCTCTTCGGTGGCGAATAGATCTAACCAAGGCTCTCCCCACTGTAGAAAGAGTCCTTGCGCCACTTCCGAGTGAAGACGCCATTCGTGATCCATCATGCACCTGCGGCTGAGTTCGTCCGCCCTGGCGTTCAGGGAACCTGCCAGGTGTTGAACCATCAGGAACATGCCCTGATGTTCCAGCCATGTCCAGAGGCGCAGAGCCTCCTGACAAAGGGTCCACGACCCCACCCCGCCCTGTTTGTTGCAGTACCACATGGCGGTGGTGTTGTCGGTGAACACCTGCACTACCTTCCCTTTGACAGAGGGAAGGAATGCCTTGAGTGCAAGTCGGATCGCCCGGAGCTCCAGAAGGTTGATATGGAGCCGGGACTCCGCCGGAGACCAGAGGCCTCTGATCTCCGCCTCTCCCATGTGACCGCCCCATCCCAGAAGGGACGCGTCCGTCACAACTGTGTGCTCTGGCTGGGGAAGGGAGAGGGATCTGCCCATGACCCATTGCCGGTTCGAGAGCCACCACTGCAAATGTTTTGCAGTCCCCTCCGAGATCTGGACGTGATCGGACAGGTTGCCCTGGTGCTGCGCCCACTGGAACTTCAGGTCCCACTGCAGAGCCCGCATATGCCATCTGGCATGATTGACCAGCAGGATGCAGGAGGCCATGAGGCGCAGGAGGCCATGAGGCCCAGCAGCCTCAGGGTCATCCGTACCGAAACCCAGGATAAAGGCTGAAAGATCGGAATCATAGCCTGAATATCCCGGACTCGCCGTTCGGGAGGATAGGCCCGAAACTGCGTCGTGTCCAGAACTGCTCCGATGAAAAGGAGCTGTGGAGAAGGAATCAGATGCGACTTCGGCACATTGATGGAGAACCCCAGCGAGTGCAGGAGTTTGGCCGTAGTCTGGAGGTGGGAGACGACTGCCTGGGACGAGCCCGCCTTCAGCAGCCAGTCGTCGAGGTAGGGGAAGACTGAAACCCCTGCCCGGCGCAGATGAGCTGCGACCACCGCCATCACTTTCGTGAACACCCGAGGGGCACTGGTAAGGCCAAAGGGGAGCACGGTGAACTGAAAATGCTCGAGGCCTACCGTGAACCGAAGGTAACGCCGGTGGGCCGGCAGGACGGGGATGTGGAAATAGGCGTCCTGCAAGTCCAACGCTACCAACCAGTCTCCAGGGTCGAGGGCAGTCAAGACCTGAGAGCTAGGGTGAGCATCTTGAACTTCTCCTTCCGGAGGAAGCGATTGACGTTCCGGAGGTCCAAGATAGGACGCATGTCCTCCTTGTCCTTTTTGGGCACCAGGAAGTAGTGGGAGTAGCAACCACGACCTACTTCTGGGGTCGGAACATGCTCGATGGCCCTCTTGGCCAAGAGGGCCGTGACTTCCTTCTGCAGAAGTACCAAGTGATCCCCTGACATGCGGTGGAATTGAGGTGGCATGGCTGGGGGGTGGTCTCGAAGGGGAGGGAGTAGCCCCTTCGGACAATGTCCAAGACCCACCTGTCCGAGGTGATGGGACGCCAGTGGTGAAGGTGATGGCGGACCCTGCCCCTACTGGCGTGCCGTGCACCTGAAAGGAGGGACTAGGAGGGCTTGGAGGCCGCGGACGGGTTGGAGGTGGTGGCCTGACCCGCACGCTGGTTGCCCGAACCGCCATGGCGGTATCCACGTCCTCGGCCACGCGAAGACGCCTGCTGCGCGGGCCGGTGGCTGGGCTGCTGACGTGACTGGGCGCCCTTCCGTGGCCACGATAGGGGCGAAAAGCAGAAGGTAGCGGAGGGCGTGTAGCAGAAAGGCCCAGGGACTTGGCAGTAGCCCGTGAGTCCTTAAAACGCTCCAACGCATGGTCTGCTTTGGAACCAAAAAGACCGACTCCATCAAAGGGCATGTCCATGAGAGTATTCTGGACATCCCCTGAAAAACCAGTGGTTCTCAGCCAGGCGTGGCGACGCAGCGCCACCGTCGTTGCAAAAGATCTGCCCAGCGAGTCAGCGGTATCAAGGCCACAACGAATGGTGTATTTGGCCGCATCCCTTCCTTCCGCAATGGCGCGGGAAAGCAGTGTCTGGACCTCCTCAGAACACTGGGGCAAAACAGTCGCCACCGAATCCCACAAGGAGTGGGTATATCGGCCCAAAAGACAAGCGGTGTTGATGGACCGCAAGCCAGCACTGGAGGAAGAAAAACCCTTCTTCCCAAATTGATCCAGGCGTTTGGATTCCCTATCCGGAGGGGCGGTAGGGAAGGCGGTTTGGGAAGCGGAGGCTTGGACAACCAAGCTCTCAGGAGTGGGGTGGACAGAGAGAAACAAGGGGTCGCCCGGAGCTGGGCGATGGCGTCGGGACACGTTCCTATCCACAGGAGCCCCTGTGTTGGGCTTGGACCAGGCGCCCAAAAGAACGTCAGTTAGTGCATCGTTGAACGGCAGCACAGTCTCCAAGGAGGAGGCTGCCGGCTGAAGCACTTCTGTCAAGAGATTAGTCTTGACCGTCACCGTAGGGAGTCGGAGATGTAAGGCTCCAGCTGCCCTACGCAACACCGTTGCAAAATTGGCTCCCTCCTCCGTAGCCACGGGAGGAGACAGCATGCCAGTGTCAGGGGAAGTATCCAGACCACTGGCATCCCCTAGTTCCTCTGCCCAGTCCTCATCATACTGACACTGCCGTGCCAGAGGGTCCTTAGACCCCTCCCAGTCCTCCTGGTCCTCCTCCGGTTCAAAATAAGGAGGAGGAGGGACATCTGGGACCCAAGGTCCCATCGGCGCCGGAACCGGCGTCGAGCGACGTCGGGCCGGCTCCATGTCCTGAGCCGGAGAGTACATGGGAACGACGCCGCCCGGAGCCCCGGGCGGCATCAGGAACGGCACCGGAGACATCGACGCCGGCGGAGGCGTGGTCAGGTCGACCGGCGTCGATGGGGGTTGCGGTACCATTGGAGCCGGGATCGAGGCCGGGGCCGAAGCCGGAGCAGAGGCTGGAGGCACGAGCGACGCCGGGACCGGAGTCGTCGGCGACGCCGGGGCAACCCCATCAGGGCCCGCGGGGCCCGAAGGCGCACCAGAGGGACCTTGAGGCCCGAAGAGGCGGGCCATGGCCGACAGGAATTCCTGTACTTGGGCCGGATCCGCCCCCGAACCCGGGAAGGACGGGTATTGCGGGGGCGACTCCACAGGCATGTCCGGGGCGGCGGGGACGGTGCCGGGAGGGGCCTCAGCCGAGTCGCGAGACCGGCGAGGCGAAGTCCTAGAGCGATGATGCTTTTTGGACTTCTTGTGCTTAGACTTACCGGACGACGAAGACTTGGATTCCGACGACCGGCGAGGACTCTGCGACCGACCCCTCGACCTCTCACGCGACCGGGGTTTGGTGTGGCGCGGAGCCGACTGCCGGGCCTCGAGGAGCTTTCGAGACCGCTCTCGCAAAGCCTTCGGGTTGAGGGCCCGGCAGTCGGAACACGACTTCGTGTCGTGGCCTCGGCCGAGGCAGAAGAGACACTCCAGATGCGGGTCTGTGATGGACATCATCCGAGCACAGGCGTCGCAACGTTTAAAGCCGGGCATCCCTACGACACCTTGGAGTCGATTCGAAAGAAACAGTGAAAAAATTCACCAAAAAAGTTAGTCAAAAAATGACTAGGGCACTGCTCTTCCCGGATCTGCGCTTGCTGGCGCGGAAAAAGAAGAACTGACATCAGCGCGCAGGGGCGGCGTCTAAGTACTGCCCGCGACGTCATCCCGGCGATCACGACGCCGGACGCAGAGCCGCACGACGCCGCCTACCGACGCGCAAGGGTACTGCTACGCAAAAACTTTCCTGATCCAGCCTGATGCCTGGGGATATTCTAAGGTAAGGAATCTGTCACTAACGTGTCTCTTTCAGATATTAAAATTAGTTAGTGGCATGGGCAATTGATTGCTGCCAATGCAATGGAAATCAAGGAAATGTTCTACAAAATAAAAATGACAGACCTATGAGCAATGTTCCTTGCATGCTGGCGAGGCGTGGTCAGATCACCATTCTTGCAAATATCCTGACTGGGGATTAGCAACTGGGGGTGGTTTAGGAAGGAACACTTAATTTGTTAGCCACCGGCTTCTGATTGTTCCTATACCGTGTTCTCTAATCCCACACTAGATTCACCACTTGATGAACCTTGGCTTTTCACTATATCTGCATATTTCCTGAACACATTAGATCTTGATGCTATTCTGAATTAGCAGTGGCCACCCTCATTCTTTGCACGATTTTTATCACCAAACTTAACACAAAGAATTTGCCAAGAGGCAACCGAGGAATACAGTTTTGCAATAAAATCAAAATTACAGTAAGATGAACTCACTTTTAGCTGCTGATGGTCCACGTGAAAAGGAGGAACTGGCTCTGACAAAATCTGCATAGCTTTTTCAACGTTGATTAGATGCTGCTGTTCAACTAAAGAATGCCTGGCACGCGTCATACGTAGTACACCAAGGTCTACATAAAACAAACAAGAATTTTGACTAAGCTTTGAAGGTGAACATTTCATGGCGATGTGATTTAAAAAAAAAAAAACATTCTCATGGCAAGCATGGTTATGTAGACTATTAGAAATTGTTGAACAGCATTATTCACAAATTTGCACTGAAACCCCAAATGTTTGCAAACTTCTTGCTAAATTCAGACCTGCAACGTATTTGGCTACCCCATTAGTCCCTAGACAGTTGATATGCCTGAGCAGTCTCTCAAGCATTATCACCCAACTAAGACAAGGACTCCTTTCTTTAATGGTGAAATGGAGCAGGAGAGACTACCATATGACATTTTCCTTGTCCTGAGCTGAATTCGAAGGACAGCAATGCCACCTCTCCATCATAGCAGTATTGTATGATGTAAATTTCTTACAATAGCACCAGGAGCCTACTCACTGCAATTTGCATGCAATTTTCTTGTGCTTCTCTCGCTCTCTCTTACCCCACCCAAAAGTTATCCTTCCTTATCCTCATGCAGCCCACAAGGAACGTGTGTCTGCCAACACCATTCACGCACTAATGGACTACGAGTTACCACCCCATTTAACCCTTCCACTCCGTGCTTCCAGGTTACCTACAGGAAGGTTAACGGAAGAAGTTAAAAAAATGTGTTTGGGCGAGGACAAGGCAGAGAGCCAGAATACCTGTTTGTCGCGCATCCTCTCATTTTAACCTTCTCTACATTTCTCATTTCCTTGCACAAGTTCAAGAAGTAATGCTGACAAGCATCATGCTTTAACGCAAATTGGTGCCTGTTATTCTAAGTAGGTTTAGGTCATCTCATTCCTATGAAGACTTCAGCTAGGTGCACTTTTTACGTGTCTTGGAGGCTTACCAGATTTGCGCCTCCCTCTAGGTTGACTATTATATAACTAGTGGATTAACAGTGCTTCTCGGGACTAGATTTCAGTCACGAACTGCTGTAACCATATGGTACTACAATACACCTTAAATAGCCCAATGGATTAGACTTGGGCCACTCCTGTGCAACATTTTAGGGAACCCTGAGGGCTGCCTAACCATGCTGCCATGGATTTACCTTCTTTCACTCACGGGGGGTCCCGTAAATTTTTCTCTTTCCACTTAAAAGTACCTTCATGGGCTAGACAATTGCTGATACTTGTGATTCTTTACAGCATATTCAATGTTTTAGAGGACTTCAAAAAATTAGACTTGCTTCTCTCCGTGGTGTATTCTAGTACTCATCTGCTGGTTAACCAGTATCTCCAGGGATTTGGCCTCACAAGCTCTTGAGCAATACCATTACACTATGTCTGCTTAACAGTGTTTTCAGGGCTTTGTCTGCGGTCACTCCTGCGTGACTATACGAACAAGTTACTTACCTTCAGTAACTATATATCTGTAAGAGACATAGATTAGTTATAGATTCCTTACCTTAGAATTACCCCCAGGCGTCAGACTGGATCCGGAGAATTTTGTGTCAGCAGTACCCCTGCGTGTCGAAAGGTTGCGTCGGTCGGCTCCGCGTTCGTCGTTGGCGTCGTGGTCGCCGGGATGATGTCGCGGTAGCTACTTAGACGCCGCCCTTGCGTGCTGACGTCAGTTCTTTTACACGACATTCCACGCCAGAAGCGCAGAGCCATGCAAGACACTGACCACTGGTGCACAAAACTAGGGCCCTGAAAGGGATTCCCTGACCCTAGAAGTCAGTTCGCAGAATGGGGAGGATGGGTGGGGCGGTAAGGAATCTATAACTAATCTGTCTCTTACAGATATATCGTTACCAAAGCAGCCGTCTCTCCAGACTTGGCTGTCCAGGCAGTAGTGTTTTGTGAACGTGTGCAGAGATGCCCACGTAGCTGCCTGACAGATGTCATTGAGGGGGACTCCCCGTCCCAAAGCAGTGGTAGCTGCCGTCGCCCTGGTGAAATGGGCGTGCAGTCCCACTGGAGGCTCCTTTGCCAAAGAGTAGCAAGCTTTAATGCACAAAATTACCCACCTAGAGATGGTCCGTTTGTGCACGGCCCGACCTTTTTTGGCGCCCACGTAGCCAAAAAAGAGCTGGTCATCCACCCGGAATTGCTTGGTGCGATCCAAATAAAAGGAAAGCGCACCTTTTGGATCCAGACGGTGGAGCCTCTCTTCCTCCTTAGAAGGATGCGGAGGCGGAAAGAAGGTGGGCAAAGTGATGGTTTGACCAATGTGGAAAGAAGTAACCACCTTAGGAAGAAAGGAAGGTCTGGTTCTGAGAACGACCTTGTCCGGATGAACAGCCAGAAAAGGAGGCTTTGAAGAAAGAGCTTGGAGCTCACTCACCCTGCGAGCAGAGGTGATGGCAATCAGAAAGGCAGTCTTTAAAGTAAGAAGTCTGACAGGACAGTTATGAAGCGGCTCAAAGGGAGCGCACATAAGGTAAGTAAGAACCAAATTCAAGTCCCACTGAGGCATTACGAAGGGGACAGGAGTAAGAAGATGAGTAATGCCCTTAAGGAAGTGATTTACAACAGGGGACTTGAAAAGAGAAGGCTGATCAGGAAGCCTAAGAAAGGCTGAAATGGCCGAGAGGTAGCCCTTCAGAGTGCCCAGAGCCCTGCTGGGCCAAAGACAGGAGGAACAAGAGAACTTCAGAAAGAGGGGCAGAAAGGGGATCCACAGCCTTTGCTGCGCACCATGCCACAAATTTGTTCCATCTACAGGCGTATACAGTCTTAGTGGAGGGACGCCTGGCTGCCAAGATAACATTACAGACTTCGGGAGGAAGGTCAAAGGCTGTCAACTGTCGCCGCTCAATCTCCACGCAAGGAGGTGGAGGCTGGACAGGTTCGGGTGGAGGACCATGCCCTGCTGCTGCGACAGAAGATCCTCCCGAAGAGGCAGTCGGATCGGAGGATCGATGGCCATGTGTAGCAGCTCGGGATACCAGACTCTTCGTGCCCAATCTGGAGCCACCAGAGTGACTTGGGCCCGGTCGCGCTTGATCTTCTTCAGCACTCTGGACAGAAGTGGTATAGGCAGAAAGGCGTATAGAAGACCGCAACTCCACCTGCGACGAAAAGAGTCGCCTAGCGAGTGCCGCCTTGGAAATTCCAACGTGCAGAATTGCCGACATTGCGCGTTCTCTTCGGTGGCGAATAGATCTAACCAAGGCTCTCCCCACTGCTGAAAGAGACCTTGCGCCACCTCCGAGTGAAGACACCATTCATGATCCATCATGCACCTGCGGCTGAGTTCGTCCACCCTGGCGTTCAGTGAACCTGCCAGGTGTTGAAGCACCAGGGATATGCCCTGATGTTCCAGCCATGTCCAGAGACGAGGAGCCTCTTGACATAGGGTCCACGACCCGACCCCGCCCTGTTTGTTGCAGTACCACATGGCGGTGGTGTGGTCCGTGAATACCTGCACCACTCTTCCCCGGACAGAGGGAAGGAATGCCTTTAGTGCAAGACGGATCGCCCGAAGCTCCAGGTTGATGTGGAGCCCGGAATCCACCGGAGATCAGAGGCCCCTGATCTCCGCCTCTCCCATGTGGCCGCCCCATCCCAGCAGTGATGCATCTGTCACCACTCTGAACTCTGGCTGGGGAAGGGAGAGGGACCTGCCGTTGACCCAATCCTGGTTCGTCAGCCACCACTGCAATTGGTGTGCAGTGCCCTCCGAGGTCTGGACGCAATCGGAAAAGTTCCCCATATGCTGTGCCCACTGGAACTTCAGGTCCCACTGCAGAGCCCGCATATGCCACCTGGCATGATCTACCAGCAGGATGCAGGAGGCCATGAGGCCCAGCAGCCTCAGGGTCATTCTGACCGAAACCCGGGATAGAGGCTGAAAGATCAGAATCATAGCCAGAATATCCCGAACTCGCTGCTCGGGAGGATAAGCCAGAAACTGCGTCATGTCCAGAACCGCTCCAATGAAAAGGAGCTTCTGAGAGTGAGTCAGGTGTGACTTCGGCACGTTGATAGTGAACCCCAGCGAATGCAGGAGGTCCGCCGTAGTCTGGAGGTGGGAGACGACTGCCTGGGGCGAGCCCGCCTTCAACAGCCAGTCATCAAGATAGGGGGAAGACTGGAACCCCTGATCTGCGCAGATGAGCTGCGACCACCGCCATCACTTTCATGAACACCCGAGGGGCGCTTGTAAGGCCAAAGGGGAGCACAGTAAACTGAAAGTGCTCGTGGCCTACCGTGAACCGCAGGTAACGCATGTGGGCCGGCAGGACGGGAATGTGAAAGTAAGCGACCTGCAAGTCCAACGCTACTATCCAGTCTCGAGGGCAGACAGGACCCGAGCTAGCGTCAACATTTTGAACTTCTCCTTCCGGAGGAAGCGGTTGACGTTCCTGAGATCCAAGATAGGACGCAGGCCTTTGTCCTTCTTGGCCACCAGAAAGTAGTGGGAATAGCAACCACCACCTACTTCTGGGGGAGGAACTCGCTCAATGGCTTCCTTGGCCAAGAGTGCCGAAACTTCCTGTTGGAGAAGGGCCAGATGATCCTCCATGCGATGGTGCTGAGGTGGCATGGATGGAGGGGTAGTCTCGAAGGGGAGGGAGCAGCCCCTTCGGACTATCTGCAAAACCCACCTGTCAGACGTGATGGTGCGCCAGTGGGGGAGGTGATGGCGAATCCTGCCACCCACTGGCGATTGGTGCCCTGAAAGGTCGGACTAGGAGGGTTTGGAGGCTGCTGCAGAGGGGGCTGTGGTGGACTGGCCCACTCGCTGGCCCCCAGAACCACGGCGGTAGTTCCCACGTCCCCGGCCGCGCAGGGGCTGAACAGCTTGCGCCGGCCTGTGGCTCTGGGCGGAACGTGGCGGGGCACTCCTTCCGTAGCCACGAAAGGTGTGAAATGCAGACTGCGCAGGGCGGGTGGTGGAGAGGCCCAAGGACTTGGCCGTGTCCCAAGAGTCCTTGAAGCGCTCTAGCGCGTGGTCTACTTTGTCGCCGAACAGGCGACGGCCATCAAAGGGAATGTCCATAAGGGTAGCTTGGACATCCCCGGAGAAACCAGTCGACCTCAGCCAGGCGTAGCGTCAAAGGGCTACCGACGATGAAATCGTCCTGCCTAGCGAGTCGGCGGTGTCCAGTCCACAGCGAATGGTAAACTTGGCTGAGTCTCTCCCCTCGGCAACTGCACGTGAGAGTACGGCCCAGGCCTCCTCCGGGCACTGGGGCAGCACCTGCGCCACCGTATCCCACACAGAGTGGGTGTAACGGCCCAGACATGCGGTGTTTACCGACCGCAGTCCCAAGCTGGAGGAAGAAAACATCTTCCCAAGGTGGTCCAGCTTTTTGGATTCCCTATCAGGTGGTGCGTTAGGGAATGCTCCCTTGGACGTGGAGGCTTGGACCACCAAGCTCTCAGGTGTGGGGTGTTGGGAGAGGAAAGTGGGGTCGCCCGGAGACGGGCGGTGGCGTCGGGCTATCATCCTATCCACAGGAGCCCGTGTTGGGCCTGGACCAGGTGCCCAAAAGGACATCAGTGAGGGCTTCACTGAACGGCAGCAGGGGCTCCGAAGAGCTCGCTGCAGGTTGAAGCACCTCTGTCAGGAGGTTAGTCCTAACCGCCATTGTAGGTAGCTCAAGGTTGAGGGCCTCGGCCGCCCTATGCAACACCATTGTAAGAAGCTCCCTCCTCCGTAGCCACGGTAGGAGGAAACATTCCAAGGTCTGGGGAAGTATCCAGCCCACTGGCATCCCCCCCCCCCCCACTCCTCTTGCCAGACCGGATCGTATTCCAACTGGTCAACCAAAAGGGTCTCCAGACCCCTCCCAGTCCTCCTCACCCTCCTCTGGTCGCCAATCAGGCCTAAAAGAACCAGGGTGGAACAGGGGCACAAAAGTACCAGTCGGCGACGGAACCGGCGTTGGTCCGGCTCAGTGTCCACATCGGGGAGGAGGCTGGGGTCGACGCAGGCTGGGAACACAGCCGGCGTCAGCTGCGGACGGTATGCCAGTGGAATCGGGAGAGGCGTGATCAGGTCGACCGGCGCCGATCCAGATCCAGGCCTGCATCCAAGGGAACCCTGCGGTGCCAACACTGCCTGTGTGTCGAAGGCCCAGGGCCCACAGCCGAGTCTGCGAGGCCCGAAGGCGCACCGGCGCTGTCGGGCTGCCCAAAGATGGCATGCATCGCTTCGTAGAAACTCCGAAGCTGGGCAGGGGTCGCACCAAGTCCCAGAAAGGGTGGGAAACCCAGAGTCGACCCAGCGGGCTCCGCACGCTGAAGGGGCACCACCCGCATCCCTCGTCGCGTCGGCCGGGGAGAAGTCGAAGAGCGACTATGCTTCTTCGACTTCTTCTTGTGCTTCGACCTACCTGAGGAGTGCAAACACTTGGAAGAGGACTGGTGGTGGTGGCTCCGCGACCAGGACCTCGAGCGGCGCGGAGCGGACTGCCGGGCCTTGAGAAGCTTTCGGGACCGCTCCCACAAAGACTTCGGATTCATGGTCCGGCAGTCGGAACACGACTTGGAGTTTTGGTCGGGTTCCAGACAGAACAGGCACACGCGGTGCGGATCCGTCACCGACATCAACCGTTGGCAGGAACCGCAAGCCTTGAAACCAGGCATCCCTGACGTGCACCAGGAGTCGAAGACTCAAAAACGACGCCGACAAAAGTCGGCAAAAAGTCAGTCAAAAAGTGACTGGAGGTACCGCTCTCTCTGGATCTGTGCTGGCTGGCGCGGAAAAAGAAAGAACTG
Organism: Calotriton arnoldi; assembly: GCA_963921515.1. Lineage (NCBI taxonomy): Eukaryota > Metazoa > Chordata > Amphibia > Caudata > Salamandridae > Calotriton > Calotriton arnoldi. Next base: position 55,385 of record CAWUFW010000815.1, on the reverse strand, counting down.
ACGTCAGCGCGCAAGGGCGGTGTCTAAGTAGCTACCGTGAGGTCATCCCGGCAACCAAGACGCCAACGACGAACGCGGAGTCGACCGACGCCACCTTTCGACACGCAGGGGTACTGCTGATGAAAAATCTCCGGATCCAGTCTGACGCCTGGGGGTAATTCTAAGGTAAGGAATCTATAACTAATTGTCTCTTTCAGATAGTATATTCACTCGTTGGCAATAGCTGCTAGCTAGGATGGGGCTTCTGGTGCTCACTGGTAGGCATCCTGCATTACTCACTCAATTACTCTCAAGTGACTATTTTAATCACCGACTGATTAATGGTGCTCCAAAAGGGCTGAGCTTCTCTTGCTCATGTGAAACTCTATATAGGCCTCAATGGGTGCTTAACAGTGCTTTCCATGGTTGTGGGTTCCGTTGCCCTTGAACGACAGCAAACTGTATATTCACTGGTTTCTAAACCCTCATAAAGACGGAAAATATCCATATGAAGGATACCTAGTCTTACATTCTTGAAGGCTTCATTCTTATATGCAGAGACGTTGCTGAACCATGTTTAGATGCATTTCCAAACATAGCCCAACATCTTCCAAATAGGTCAACTAAAGGAAAATGCTACTTACCAGTATGCATCTGTTCTTGGCATGTAGAGCTGTAGATTCATATACTTGCATAGATCGCCATCTGGTGTTGGGCTCGGATGTTTGCACTTTGTTTTTGTCTTTGAAGAAGTCTTTGTAGTCACGAGATAGTTGACGCCTCCTTAGGGTGATAGTGCGCATGGGCATCAATTCCATCTCCAGATTGTTTTCGCCATAAAGGGTGATGGAGTTAGTAAGAAATGGAAAGAGATGTCCATGTGTGATGTATCCAAGTAAGATAGCACTGGAACAGATAGAGGTACCCAGGGAGGCGTATATGAATCTACAGCTCTACATGCCAAGAACAGATGCATATTGGTAAGTAGCATTTTCCGTTCGAGGCATATGAGCTGTAGATTATATACTTGCATAGACTATACAGCAGTTATCTTCCAAGCGGTGGCTAACCTGTATCTGTTGCAGTGGTCTGATAAAGTGTTCTTAATACAGCCTGGCCCACACTAGCTTGTTTTGCTTGCACATCTACACAATAGTGTTTTCTGAAAGTGTGTGGTGTAGACCAAGTGGCTGCCTTGCAGATGTCATCTAGGGGAATGTTCCCTAAGAAAGCCATAGAAGCCCCTAGTTTGCGTGTAGAATGAGCTCTAGGGGGAATGGTTAATGTACGTTTGGCTTTAAGATAGCATATTTGGATGCAATTAACAATCCACCTTGCAATCCCCGCTTTTGAGATGGGATTGCCTTTATGAGGCGGGGAGAAAGCCACAAAGAGTTGCTTAGTTTTCCTAAAGGGTTTTGTTCTTTCAATGTAGTATAGTATTGCTCTTTTAACGTCTAGGGTGTGAAGAGCTCGTTCTACCACGGAGTCTGGTAGAGGGAAAAAAACTGGGAGTTCTACAGACTGGTTAAGGTGGAAGGCAGACACGACTTTAGGTAAAGATTTGGGGTTAGTCCTAAGAACCACTTTGTTATGATGGATTTGCAAAAATAGTTTTTGTATGGTTAATGCCTGGAGTTCACTAACTCTTCTAAGAGATGAGATGGCAACCAGGATGGCTACTTTCCAAGTGAGGAACTGTAATTCGCATTTGTGTAGAGGTTCAAATGGGGGACCAATGAGTCTGGTGAGGACAATATTTAGATTCCATACTGGGGAGGGTGGAATTATTCTTTTAAGTCCTTCCATAAATGCTTTGATAGCGGGTACTCTAAACAAAGACAAGTGTTGTCTGTTTTGGAGATAAGCTGCTATTGCAGCGAGATGTAGTCTTATGGATGTATATGCTAGGTTACATTGTTGTAGGTGCAAGAGATAACATGTTTTGAATGGAAGCATCTAGTGGATTGATTTTGTTATTTGTACAGAAGATTACAAATCGTTTCCACTTTGCGGCGTAGCATGCTCATGTGGTAGGACGTCTAGCCTCTTTAATAATGTTCATGCAGTCTGGCGGGAGATTGAGGTAGCCAAACTCTAAGACTTCAGGTGCCAGATCGCAAGGTTGAGTTGACTGGGATCTGGATGCCTTATCTCTCCATAGTTCTGAGTGAGAAGCTTGGGTGAGAGGTGTAACTTTTGATGAGGAACTACTGATTGTTCCAAGAGGGTTGTGAACCATGGTTGTCGGGCCCATGTTGGAGCAACCAGGATCATTGTGAGGGAATGCAGTTTCAGCTTCCGAACCAGTAACTGAATGAGCGGGAGAGGCGGAAAAGCGTAAGCAAATTTGCCTGACCAGTTCATCCATAGCGCTTTGCCTTTGGACAGTGGGTGTGGATACCTGGACGCGAAGCTTGGGCATTTTCCGTTTTGGTATGTGGCAAACGGATCTATTTCTGGGTGGCCCCACATGTGAAAGAATGGAAGAAGAACTTGAGGATGAAGTTCCCATTCGTGGATCTGCAATCTGATTGTGTACTCCTGGGAGGTGTTCTGCAAGGAGATGTGTTTTGCGGAATGGCCCATCTCCATATGCTTTGAGCAAGGTGTGAAAGCTGTAGTGTGTGTCCCCCCCTGTTTCTGTATGTAGTACATTGCTGTCATGTTGTCTGTACGTACCAGGACAGCTTTGTCTACGAGATGGAGTTGAAAGGATTTTAATGCTAGAAAAATTGCCAGTAATTCCAAGTAATTTATGTGGAATTGTTTTTGCGGAGGAGTCCAGATGCCCTGAATGGTATGGTTTTGAAGATGAGCTCCCCAGCCGGTGAGCGATGCGTCTGCTGTTAGCACTATCTGTGGAACCGGGTCGAGGAACGGCCACCCTTTGGAAAGGTTTTGTGTGTTCACACTGCAGAGAGCGATGTGTGCGGCTGTCCACCAACACCAGATCTGTTAGCTGACCTTGAGCCTGGTTCCACTGACGTGCCAAACACTTTTGTAAGGGACGCATTTGGAGTCTTGCATAAGGGACGATGAAAATGCAAGAGGCCATCATCCCGATTAACTGCATGAACACTTGAGCTGGTAATGAGTGTTGAGGCTGAAATTGTGATATTAGAGCTTGCATGTTGCGTATCCTGACTGGGTTGGGGTATGCTAGAGCTTTTGAAGTGTTTATTGTGGCTCCTAGATATTGTTGTGTGCTGGACGGTTGGAGGTGGGATTTGGTGAGGTTTACTGTGAATCCCAATCGTGAAGCAATTGGATTGGTTTGTGTGTGTGTTGCACACAGCTGCTGTGTGACTTGGCTTTTATGAGCCAGTCGTCCACTTAAGGGAACACGAGAATATGTTGTCTTCGTAAGTGAGCTGCCACTACTGCGAGACACTTTGTGAAGACTCTGGGTGCTGTGGTCACCCCGAACGGGAGGACTTTGAACTGGTAGTGTTGACAGTCTACTACGAACCTGAGATATTTCCTGTGAGCGGGGTGAATGGGAATATGAAAGTAGGCATCCTTTAAATCCAGAGTGGAGAGAAAGTCGCCTTGTTGAAGCAGTGGTAGCACCTGTGGAAGTGGTCTGACTGAATGTAAAGGTTTAACGGTCTGAGGTCCAATATTGGCCTGAGAGCCGTCCTTTTTTGGAATCAGAAAATATAGGGAGTAAACCCCTGTGCCTTGATGAGGCAAGGCGACTGGTTCTATTGCATGTTTTTGTAATAGAGAGAAAGAACCTCCTGTTTTAGAAGAGTCAGATGTTCCAAGGATATTGGACGTTGTCTGGGAGGGATGTTTGGGGGAGTAGAGGGGAGTTCCAGGCAATAACCATACTGGATATTGATGTCTTACCCACCTGTCTGTTGTGATGGAATTCCAGACAGGGAGGAACTGTGAGAGACGTCCCCAGACAGGAGTGGCATGATCGGGGGAAGGGAATCACTGCTTGGTGGTAGGGGAGCTGCGGGTGTTGTTACCGCAGCCTCTTCCCTTATTGTTGTTACCCCTGTATCCTCCTCGAAAATATCCTCTGGAGGAGGTAGTTTGATTGGGACTTTTATATGATGAAGAGGGATGCTCTGAGCCAGTAGTTTTGGAGCCAGCCCTGTAAAAGGAGCGCTGAAAAGAGCCTCTAGGGGAAGACAATTGCAAAGCCCCCATGGACTTGCAGTTTCAGTATCTTTTTTCATCTTTTCTAAAGATGAATCGACTGTGGGCCCAAAAAGATGTTCTTGGTCAAAAGGCTGATTAAGAATAGTGGATTGCACCTCTTGCTTGAATCTGGATATCCGGAGTGAAGCGTGCCTGCGTAGTAAAACGCTGGTATTAATAGCACGAGATGCTGTATCAGCTGCATCGAGGGCACATTTTATAGGTTTGTTGGTTATCAGTTTACCCTCCTATATAAGGTCATTAGCTTTGTTTTTATATTGCTCAGGAAGATGTTGCATAAGCTTTTCAAGCTCATCATAGTGAGCTCTGTCATATCTGGCTAACAAAGCTTGGGCATTGGCATTCCGCCAATGATTTGCAGCCTGTGACGCAATTAGTTTGCCAGATGCGTCTGAGTTTTGATTCCTTATCAGGAGGAGGGGCGTCGCCTGTGCTCTGTGAATTAGCCCTTGTGCGTGCATTAGACACCACAAGAGAATCTAAACGGACCTGACCTCTGATGTACACTGGGTCATTGGGAGCTGCCTTATATTTTTTGTCCACCCTGGAGTTGAGGATCCTGGCTCTGACAGTGTCTTTAAACACTTCTGGCGTATGTTTTAGCATGCCTTTTAGCATTGGTAGGGTGTGTGTAGACTTTTGTGAGGGTGCAAAAGTTTCTAGTAAGAAGTCTTCTTCTAAGGGATCAGAGTGTAATTGCACACTGTGGTATTGGGCAGCCCTATTAATTAGTTGCGCAAACCCAATATTATCATCTGGTGGTGATGGCCTAGAGGGGTAGAGGTCTGGGTCATTGTGTGGATCGGGATCATAATCATCCCAAGGGTCTGTATCATGTGGGATAGTATGTGCGTCATCATCCCTATCTGGATCTCCGTTCCCATCCTCATCGTTATTATCATCTTCATCATCCTGTGGTTGAGGTGAAAATGTATGTTGTGGGGAGTGTGCTGGGGAAATTAACAAATTGGGATCAGCTGGAGAAGGAGAGTAAGGTAGAGAGGTATTAGTGCCTATTTCCTTCCGTTTAATGGGTATTTCAGAGTCTTCTGAATGGTCCAGTTTCCTCTTTTTAGGAGGCTTGGCTGTAACAGGACCGGTTTCTGGGTCAATGTGTAGTGTCTTTTGCTTAGGATCCGAAAAATCTGGCACACACTGTTTGGGTACAATGTCCTTTTTCGGTGCCGAAGGCTTAGGGTCAGAATGTTCCTTTGACTTTGCCTCTGAAGCTTTTTGCGGGGTCTTGGACTCTTTAGCTTTTGGTGTAGGAGTTTGTGGCTCCGAGACCTTTTTCGGTTCCGAAGGTTCTGGTGTAACTTGTTTCGGCTCCGAAGGCTTGTCTGTTTGTTTCGACGCCGAGGGTCTTGGCGTGTAGGTTGTTTTCGGTGCCGACGAAGAAAGGTTTGGCACAGATTTAGTTTTGGGCTTCGGTGCCGAAGGTGACTTTCCGGCACCGGAATGGGGTTGGCTCGAGCCCGAGCCGGAAGGCTTTACTTTCGGTTTCATAGCCGGGCCCGAGGGCGGGGCGTCTGAAATGTGTTGCCGGTGTCGACCTGAGCCTGAGGGCAGAGGTGTTACCGGAGCCTTTTGTTTGGGATTTGTTAGGAGAGGGGTCTCGGTACTCACGGACCGTTGAGCCGGGGTGACTGTCTAGTCCTCGATGTTGGAGTAGTCGGCCTCGGAGACCTCTCCTTCATCAGCTTGCTGTTCTGGATGGACGTTGGGATCTGCTCCGAAGATGTCCGGAACCGAGCTGCTTCCGCAGGACATTTCGTGACGTCGAGCCAGACGTCACAGATAGTTTTCTTCGACCTGAAAGATGCACAGGCCTCGCAGTTCTGGTCTTCGTGCTCCGGGGAGAGGCAGAGATTACAAACCTGGTGTAAGTCTGTGTGGGAACTTAGCACCACACCCGGGGCATTTTTTTTAAAAGGAGTCCTTTCCATTGACTGCTGGCGTGGTCGGCGCGGATAGGCCCAACGGCCCGCGTCGAAGATCTAGGTTGAGGATTTTTGTATTTTCCAAAGATGCACGTCGAAAGGGAAACGCGATCGAAACAATACAGTCGAGTGGTGAGGAATTGCGCGTGGTAGGGGGGTTCGAGAACGACACCGACCCGGAGCGCAGCAAATCACATCCGAATCCGATGGCGGAAAAAAACAATCTGGAGATGGAGTCGATGCCCATGCGCACTATCACCCTAAGGAGGAGTCAACTATCTTGTGACTACAAGACTTCTTCAAAGACAAAAACAAAGTGCAAACATCCGATCCCAACACCAGATGGCGATCTATGCAAGTATATAATCTACAGCTCATATGCCTCGAACACCCTTTTTAGCCAGACACTCTAAAATGATGCATAGAAATCCAATGCAAATTGGAGTACTTTGTGACTTGGGGGCGATGCATGGTGATGGCAGCATGGGGTGTATGAAAGTGTACAGTATTTGTTTTGTGCACCTTCCCATTACCAGGTGTGCCAAATTATAAGACACAATGTTTTTAAAAGAACTGCATACCTGGAGGGTCAGAGGCAATTCCCATACTCTCAAAGATCATCCACTGATGGGTGGTGGGTGTGAAGACTTTTCTGTGGGCCTAATGGCAGTCTGAGGTTATGGGAAGTGTAGGAAGGTGGCTCTGGTTATACTATACCAAAATGAGGTATAGTGTGCACAGACTCCAGTGGAACCTCAAAGGTAGGCAGAGGTAAAAGTAGATGTCACCTTACTCTCCATTTGTGGTAGTGTGGGTGAGCAGGAAGACTTGATCAGAGGGTAGTGTTAAGCATTTGTAGTACACACAGGCAAGGAATGAGGTCACACACTCAAAGACTGAACTCAGCCCAATTTGATTTGTATAAAAATATTATTTAGTTGTATTTATTTTCTAGAACCAAGCAAGCCTGGCACAGGTAAGAGTATATGGTACTTTTAAAGGCAGGTTGAACAATAAAAGCAAGCTTAATGAAAATGTCTGTTACAGGTTTGTATATCTTTACAATACAGAGGAAATTACTGTTAAATTACTTTTGATTAATTTACAGATTACTTTATGGATTACTTTTTCTACTCAGTGTGATATGGCTAGATATCACACTGGGACATTTCCTAGAGAAAAGGCAAGTAAAGCAGTTTTTAGGGCGGCCGACCTCGAATCTGGGGAACTGGGTTCGAGTCGCGGCAATGACGCTGAACATCCTGTGATTCTGGACAAATCACTTAATCTCCCCCTGCCTAACAAAAATGAATGTGTCCTCATGTAATGCAACTGGTTCTATGTAAAGCGCTCTGATACCCGATTCGGGTCAAGTTTGTGCTATATAAAACTATGTAAAAAAAAAAAAAAACTCCACACTTAAAACAATTTAAGGAAAAACAGACAATGTATACCTATGGAGAAAAATGAAGTTAACGGTTTGCAGGCAAGTACTTGGTTGTGGGTGTTGGTATTCTGGGGTTAGAACCAGGGTTCCCCCAGGGTCAAGGATGCACTCTTGCAACACCCTCAGCGGCAATAGGGGGGCCGGGTGCAGACTGCTGAGTCCCAATGTTATCCAATGGGGGATAGGGGGGGCCTCCGGTTGGTGGCTGCTCACGAGCAGGCCACAAGGTTGTGGCAGCAAAGCTCCTGGTGTTAGGCTCTGGTCAAAGGGGCAGCTGGGTGCAGGGTGCTGTTTTGGAGTCGGGTGCCCTGTTTTCAATGGGGATTCTCCGGTGGCAACAAAGAATGCAGGCTCGGGGACACAGATCTTCTGGAGGTGATCACCGGTTGGAGAGGTAAGTTGGGATGCCTGGGGATGCTGGGACACCATCGGTTGGGCCACCCAAGGCCGTGGGATGTCGGGTGCAGGAGTGCCTTTAGGCCTCGGGTTTTCTTACCAGCTACGGTCGCGATCGGGGGGATCCTCCAGAAAGAGGCTGCAAGCAATGCTTGGAGATTCGAGGCAGATCAGAGCACCAAATCTCAGGTCACGATCGCGCCGTGGAGACCTCCTCGTGGTGTTGGGCCACTAACTCGGGCCGTAGGCGTCAGGTGCAGAGTGGTGCAGACTCGCGGATTTGGCTGGAGCCAGAGTCTCTGGGTGAGCAAATCCGGTGCTCACGGGAGACAAAGTCTTTCTTGTGGAAGGCAGGGCAGGTCCTTCGGGTTCTTGAGGCTGCTGGCTGCAGGACACACCGGGATTTCACTGGAGCAGGTTCGAGGTGGGGACAGGCCGGTACGGCTGGGGCTAAGTCAGTGGGTGTCCTCCTCCTCTTAGTTGCAGCACAGCTCTTAGGTTCTTCTTCTTGGTCGGTTCTTGTCTGAGGAGGCAAGGTTCAGGGGTGCCCTGTTACAGGCAAGTAAAAGGCTGGGACCAATGGATCCCTTCCTTGGGGTGGGTACACCCCCTATGCCACCCTCCAGTGGGAGGGGGGCATATGCCTCACTCTAGTTGGCTGGGTCCCCCCATCTGCAAGATGGTAGGGACTGAGTTGTGCTTCACCTCGCCTCCCCCACCTGAGGGGTGGGGTTGGCAAAGGTGGGCACACCTCCCTTCCTCACTTGGTTTTCCCGCTGATTCTCCTGCCCAAAGTGGGGGTCAGAACCGGTGGGGGCCAGTTGCTGGAAGCAGCAAAGGCCTGGGGAAGCTCACAAAGGCATTAAGCCTTTGAAGCTTCCCCTTCATGGACCCTGCCCATCCTGGGGGAGGAGGCTTGGCACCTCGTCCCAGGATGTGCATTGTTTCAGACCCCAGAGAGCAGTAGGCTCCCGACCCAGGGGTCCAGAAACATGTCTGGTGGTGGCAGCTGAAAGCAGCCACTCAGCCTGGACACTAGTGGTAGGTCATTTTTCAGGGGGCATCTCTAAGATGCCCTCTGTGTGCACTTTTAATTAAAACCCACACTGGCATCTGTGTGGGTTTATTGCGCTGAGAAGTTTGATACCAAACTTCCCAGTTTTCAGTAAAGACAGTATGGTACTGTGGAGTTCGTAATGACAAACTCCCAACACCATATACTCTTAATGGCATTAGTGCACTTACAATGGCTAAGAATTGGCTTAGACACTGTAGGGGTACAGGGCTCATGCACCTGTACCCTCACCACTGGTATAGTGCACCCAGCTAGAGGGGTGGCTGGGCAGTGGGTTGTAGGCATGGCACACAGGGATGTGTGCCATGTCGACTCTTCACTTTGTTCTGCACCAAAACACGCAGCCTGCAAAGGCAGTGTGTGTGTGTGTGTAAAGGCACAGGTCCTCTAAGGGTGGCACAATAAGTGCTGCAGCCCTTAGAGGCCTTCCCTGGCCACAGTGCCCTTGGTGCCTGTGGTTCCATTTACAAGTGACTGACCTGTGGCCAAAGAGTGCCAATTGGGTTTGGTCTTAATGCAGTTTTAGGGAAAGAACATAGGCCCTAGGTACCTGTTTGGCAGGAACTCAGGGCACACTCAGTCAAAGTACATCAGCAGTTTAGCAAAAAGTTGGGGCAACCATGCAAAAAGAGGGCACTTTCTTACAGGAAGCAACTATTAAGGTTGCCATTTACCACTGGTGTCCTGGGGCCAGAACACTATTGAATTTAACCCCAATAACTAAGCACTCCACCTACAGCACTCAACTTTCTGGCGTAAGCAGGTTTGAGAAGCGTACTCAAAGTGGTGACCTGGGGATAGAAACTCAAACTGCATAACATGTGTAGCATATTTAATAACATGAATACCGAAGAAATCTACTTTCTAAAAGAAAATGGGTAATGTAAAGGTAGTACTTTAAACAGTAGCGAGTATACAGAAAAACAGAGGGTCCAAGAACCAACTCCGCAAGCGTTTATAGCTCCTATGTGCTAGGTATTATAAATTTGATTAACAGCAGCCATACAGACAATATTAAATGGAGGAAATCTTTGCAGCCCAGACAAGTACCACGCATCTGGAGTTCGACTAACACATTAATGTAATTACTGCATCCCCGCAGGTTTCCGACATTTGTCACGCAAATCGCCTTAGCAGTCCAGCTGAAATGTGGAAGGAAAACAAAGCTAGCAGTGCACTCACTGAAACGTCTGTATTGAGATGACTACAGTGAGCATTGCTGTAGCTTTAAGGGAGGGGACTTCCAGTCAGCTTTTACTTGCAATATAGTGCTTCCCGTTTCTTTGGAGACAGGGTGTTTAGAGTGATTGAGCATATATTTTCCCAAAATCACAGATTGACACTTGCATAGTCATTATTGTACGCACGACTATTAGTGCACATGCCCGCACGGACTACACTTGTCCTGGGTTCCGAGAGATACCATAATTTTGTAACAATTACAATTTGTCCATTAGCTGCCTTCTGGTGTATCAGGCTTCGTACCTCCTCGGCTGCTAGTTGCCCGATGCTGGGCTTAAGGATGCATTCGCCGAGGAAGTCACCAAAGCCATCTGGTTTTCAAGCAATTTTTGCTACAGGCCAAGATGTTCAAAGCGAACGTGTGTTTTGTTTCCCCAAGACAGCAGAGACATCGCGCCATTCACTGAAGTGTGCCTTGCTTCACCTCCCAGAGGGAGGCGTAAGCTGCAGAGAAACGGGTAGGAGGAAAGGGCGATTAAGCTCTTTTATAATTATTAAATTGCCACCAGTGGAACCCCTCACTATTCACTGTCACTAGCCCGTAGAGACTGGTGACCTCTGATCACTTCTGGGCTGCGTGTCGCTTCCGATTCAGCTGCTATTTAACAAAGCAGCTTCACAAAAAAAAATATATATATTGTTTACTCCAAAAAACATCCTGCCCTTCTAGTCAGTGCGATACAATCAAGAGTTTGGGCCTAGTGTAGGCAGACCCTGTGGAAGTCTCTCCAGCAATGCACGGGATTTCTTGGCTCCATTTCACCCATCACTTTTTGTATACTTCAGTGTACATGAACCAAATTAAAGTTACTTATTCCCTGGTTCACAAACATCACATTTATTTTAGGAGACTTTCTCATGATAATAGACTGACATAAATCACTTTACTCTATGAATAATGGTAGACTCTTTCGTAACGCAAATCTCAAATTACTGAGCAGATTGAAATCAAACCTCAAATAGAACCTATTCTGAACCAAGTACTAGTATTATGACAAATCGGATGCAATTGTGTTTAGTGCTTGCTCTAGGCGGAGAGCAAAAAACTTCCTGGGGTACATATAAAGGAAGAAAAACGCTACTCACCTAGAATACTCAAATGCAGCTTGTAATATTGTAGATTCCCATACTGTGCAAACTCCTGCTATCTAGTGCTGGGTGTGAACATTGCAAGTGGTTTTCTTTGAAGTAAAGGTTTGCTTCGAGGTAACTTGGGACCTCTCCCTCCAGTGCCTACAAGGCAGCAACACAAGGACTCCTCATCAGATTGAGTTTACTTGTTTCCCCATACGGGTGAGAATCAGTAGGTGTACTGCTACAAACCAGAACAGTCTATGTATGCTGGTGCAGGAGGACTATGGATTTCAAAGTAATGAACCGTTCCAAATATACTGTGAGCTTGCATATGGGAAGCTCAGATTGCATCTGTGGATTTACAGCACTAAAATATTTTGTTAAAAGTGTAGATGGTACAGAATATTGCAGCTTTACATAAGAAAGGAAGCTGAATATTGCTAAGGAAAGCCATAGTGGCTGCCTTTTTGGGGTTGGAGTGTGTCCTACGCATAGCATGCATTGTACGTTTCGCTTTGGCATAACAGATGTGTACATCTAACCATCCAGCTAGCAATACCTGACTTAGTAATAATTTTCCCTAAGTGCAACTTGCCAAAAGGTACCAAGAGTTGTGTAGTCTCTATAAAAGCGTTGGCCTTGTTAATACAATGCACAATGAATATTTTGACTTCTCAAGTGTGTAATGCCTTTGCAACAGTCTGAGGTTGGGAAAACAAATGGCAAATCAATGGTTTGCATGAAAGGGAATGTGGAGACAATAGGAACAAAACAAAGTTTCTTTTAAGGACGACCCAATCTTTGTGCACTTGAGTCATTGGCTCTTCTGTTAAAGCTTGCATTCACAACTCCAATGAAGGGAAGTGTTTGCAAAAAGAAAGGCCACCTTCCGGAATGGGGAGGGGTGCAAGGGGATGATACGCAGTAGGGGGTTGGAGAGTAATGAGATTAATCTTTTAGGACCTTCTATAAAGACTCTGACTACCAGTATTATGAAAATGAACCGTAAGTAATCTGCCGCAGCATACCCAAACTCTTAATACGTCAGGTGATTCAACACAATATTCAGCGCTGTGATGTTATGTTGTAGCTGACCCCAATGATTCATGAGCAGGTCTGAGAAAAAGGGGTAACTTATTGTGGATAGGTAGGGACCATAGTAGAAGCAAGTACCATAGCAGTCTAGAGGTCTCGGAGGTAAAGTCTATGTGCTGCTGCATTGTGGTTTTCCGGAGAGGGATCAGTCACCTTGAAACCTTCATTTTAAAGAAAAACAAGCAACCTCTGCTCCAGACATTCTAAGGCAGGAGCATGCAGAAAATGTGATCTACTGTAGCACATACTGCAAACACACATTTTCTGGCCTCTCCTTTATCACTATCATAAGTCTTCATTATACCAAGGTCATCAATGAAGCCACCAATAGAAGCAGAATGCTGTTCGAGACAATCAAGCATTGCATCAACCCCCTGCCTGACCCAATATCCCTCACTCCACAGAAAAGTGTGACTCCATCAACCTCTTCATCCGTTGCAAAACAGAGTAGATCCAACAGCAAATCAACAAGACCAAGATCACTTCAATTATTATACCTACACCTTCCCGTAGAATTCCATAATGGTCAGGCTTCAAAGCCCTATACCACCCAGATGAACAAGTTACTTACCTTCGGTAACGATATATCTGTAAGAGACATAGATTAGTTATAGTTGGATTGGTAATCCTTGGAAACAAGTCAAGATTCCAACCACCGAGTAGATTATGGAAACCTTGGTCCTGAAGAATTGCCACAAGATCCTTAGTGACTTTAATCGGCAAACAATATGTTGACCCACTGAGCTATCAAAGATAATTGTCTCTCCTCATAGCAACTGCCATTTATTAAATTCCCCTGAGGACCACTTAGTCTATTTTAACACTCACTTTTTTTCCACATATATACATCTGCTACACCAATCTACACTAGCAGCCCCACACCCACACTTCATTTATGGCATTTTATATAGACGATCTCTGGCAAAGAGCCCCCTTACCAGTGCCCGTCTGGCATTGCAGTGCCGGCCCGACGAAGAGCATGCCCTATGGTGAAGCATGACACCCTTCTGGGTGTGTGAGGGCTCTTGCTCCTGAGGGATCAGACAGCCCGCCCCACCCACCCGATTCCTCAGCCCATAACCGATCCCATTTCCTTAACATGCATCCTTTTATACATGAAACTGCAAACCCTTGTTGTGACGTCTGGAAAAGATCCTGCACCATCACTGTATGCAACTGCCATTCACGATCCGCAAGGTGTTGACAGCTTAGTCCGTTCTTGCACTCAAGAAACCGAACAGTCAGGTGGAATCTCACCAGAAAAATGCTTTGGCAGTCCAGCCACATCCAAAGAGACAGACTTGTGGCACAGGGTCTATGACCCCACCCTGCTCTGCTAGTTTCAATACCTTTTGCCAGTGGTGTTGTCATGAGCACCTGCACCATCTTCCCTTTGATGGAAGGCAGAAATATTTCAGGGCAAGCGGGTGGCTCTTTGCTCCAGAAAGGTAATATGGAGCCTGGCCTTTGCCAGAGGACAGACTCTTCTGATCTCCACCTTTTCCAGATGGCCTCCCCAACCCAGAAGTGATGCATTGGTTACCTCTGTGAGAACTGGTTAAGGAGAGGGGTTTGCCACCGACCCAATCGAGGTCTTGTAGCTACCACTTGCAGATCATTTGCAGTCTCTTCCAAAATCTGGACCAGATCTGAAAGATCCCCCTGATGATGTGCCCACAGACTTTAGATCCCACTGCACAGTGCACATATGCCATCTGACAACCTTGACCAGCGTGATGCAGGAGGCCTTCAGTCCCAGCAGCCTAAGTCATCCTCACTGATACCCAGGACAGAAGTTAAAACATCAGATTATAGTCCAAATGGCCTGCACTCTGTGCTCCAGGGTTGGAGGGGCGGGGGCGCAAGATGTGAAATGGCACAGTGTTCAGAATGGTTCCAGTGAAGGGGAGCTTCTCTGCAGGAGATAGGTGTGATACAGACATGTTTATAGTGAACCCAATGCTATCAGGAGGTTCGCTTTAGTCTGGAGGCTAGCGACAACTGCCTAGTGCGAGCCCGCCTTACCCTGACCTCAGAAGACGCGCTGCAACCATTATCAACTCTTTGGTGAACACCCGAGGGGCACTGGAAAGGCCAAAAGAAAGCATAGCATACTGAAAATGCTCCGGCCTACCGTGAACCACAGGTAACGCCTGTGGGCTGGCAGGAAGTGAATGTGGAAATAAGCATCTTGCAGGACCAGCACTTTGACTCAGTCTCCAGGGTCAAGGGCAAGCAAGGCCTGGGCCATAGTGAGCATCCTGAACTGGTCTTCACAGGAAGGCATTGAGGGCATATAACACGGGACAGAGGCACCCATTCCTTTTCAGCACCAGGAACCAGTGGGAATAACCACGACTGACTTCTGGCACAAGGACCATTACTATTGCTCATTTGGCCAAAACCGCCTGCACTTCATGCTATAAGAGACAGGTGGTCCTCAGTCAGCCTTTGAGGATGGTGGAAGATGCAGTCGGGTTTCGGGAAACAGTTAGGTGCAACCCAGCTGAATAATTTGGAGTAACCATTTGCCCAATGTTATGGACTGCCGGATACTGCAGCAGACTAGTTGCTTGTGATGGTGAGAGTCAAACTAAGGAGGTTTGGAGGCTGCGGCTAGAGGTGGGTGACAGACTGGGCAGACCACTGGCCGTGGCTCCCAAGGGGCTTGAGGAAGCAGCGTCCACAGATCCACTTGTCCCAAGTTATCACCTGCCACCCTGGCAGAAAATGTTGAATCCTGCCTACACCAAGGTGAGTTGTGTGCCTGCAAGGACATGTTAATGAGCCTTTGGGGGGTGCGGCATTTGGAATAGCAGAAGTCTGGGAAGCGTACTGTCCCTGTGGACACCGCTGCCATGAAAAGGCAGGGGCGACTGTTGCACCCGTTGAGGCGGGTGGCAGTACTGGAAACCCATACCGTAGTTACGGAGGGTGCAAATTTGTTAATGCGGGGAGCAGTGAGGCTCAGCGTGCGCTGTGGCCCTGCTATCTTTGAAGGGCTCCAAGGCAGAGTCTGCTTTGTCCCCATAAATTAGGAAAACAACAACTGACATCTTCATGAGGCTAGGCAGGAAGTCTCCTGCATGCATGTGCAGGGCCACACGTGTAGATAGCTCTTCGAGGAGAATCAGTGGTATTGAATGGTGAATTTGGCTGCATCATGACTGTCCTGCATGGCTTGAACTTCCAGGACGATAGGCAATACCTAGGCTACCGAGCACCACAAGGCATGAGAGTAGCAGCCTAGGAGGCAGCAGGCATTCACAGGGCCAAGCTTTTAGAAGAGAAAATGCTTTTACTGAAGGTTTGTATTCTCTTCGATTTCCTGTCAGGGGGAGCAGTGGGAAAAGAGTTTGGATTTACTTTACTGGACAAAGCCTGCACCACAAGGTTCTCAGGCAAAGAGTAGTAAAATCTGGTTCGCCAGCAGCAGGGAGGTGTAGCCTGGCGATCTGTCAATTAACAGGTGGGCCTGAGCAGGGTTTGACCTATGTCCAGAAAACCTGTGTCGGTTAGAGCATCATTGAATGGAAGAAGAGGCTCAGAACTCGCTGCTGTGGCTGGCTCAGATAAATGAGTGCACGGCCTTGGTCGAGGCGGCGCTAGGCAGCACTATAGGTTGGCTGTCGTCTGTGGTTGATGGCGCCAGCATATGCATCAATGGATCGCCTTCCGGCAAGAGTTGTGGCGCCAGGGAGGGAGCAGGTACTGAAGTCCGGACAGAGCAAATTCAGAGGGCTCAGCTGGCAGAGAGCTTCACTTCCCTGTTTTGAACGGCCATGGAGTGCCTCAAGGTACAATCCCTGCAGGCCTTGAAGTTGTGGTCTGACCTAAGCCACCACAGATAAACCACATGTGGGTCAGTCACAAACATCTGTTTGCAAGATTCCCCACCGAGTTTGAACCCTGTAGATTTGGGAGTTGACATTTTCTCTTGCAAACTGTGGAAATATTTTTTCAGAAATCATCAAATATACAAGGGGAAGCTCTGGATCCGCGTCTGTTGGCACAGCAGACTGAGAAGAACTGAAGTCAGGGTACAAGGATGGTGTTTGTATAGCCCAGCAAACAACACATCAGGCGTGGAACGAGTCGCTGGTGCCACCTGTGGACACGAACGGGTACGGCTGAACATTTTCTCGATCAAGTGTGAAGGGTAGGGAGTATTCAAAAGGTGAAGAATCCGTGGCCAGAAGTTTGTCGGATGCAACAAAAAGCCCAGGGAGAGGTGAATAGGCTCTGAATAAGATATTCTTCATTGCCGTTCTGGGGCAATTAGGAATACTTGGGCTTGGTTGACACAGTTTCAACAACCGAGGAATTAAAAGGTATGGGAGAAAATGTGTAATGAAGCAGAAAGTTTAACCTCAAGCAAAATTTGGCCCCCGATGCTCCCTGCTTTGGATACTGGAGGGCACAAAATATCGGGCAGCGAGTGTCTTTGTGAGTGGCAAACAAGTCTATCAGAGGAGTCTCCAAAGCTGAAAAATTGTGTGGACTAATTCAGTATGAAGACTTCACTCATGGTCGTTAAGAGGACGCTGGGTCCACATGAGAATTCCATCCAGGTGATTTGTTACTAGGCAGAGAGGATGGTCCAAAGCCTAGGACCAGCGTTGCAGAGCGTCGCGGCAGAGGAGATGCGACCTAACTCCCCCTGATTTGTGGATATACCACATCGAGGTTGTGTTGCCTGAAAAGATCTGGACTGGCTGACCGCAAATGGAAGCGAGGCAGGCCTTGAGTGCCAGATGTATCACTTGTAACTCCAACAGACTAATGTGGAACATCTGTTCCTCTGCAAACTAGAGTGCTCTGATCTCCAATTCCTCCACATGGGCTCCCACAGAGTGGAGGCATCCTTTATCACTGTTGTCATGGAAGGGAGAAGGTGAAACGACTCATTGTGCAAGGTTGCTGTTCACAATCCACCAACGTAGATCCGCTATACTGTCACTGGAGATTTGGATACTGCTTAGAGATCTCAGTAGTGTTAGAACCGCTTCCTACAGATGCACCACTGGAGGGCCCCAATATGCCAGAACGCATGAGCAACAAGCAAAATGCAGGCTAGCAGACTGCGCAAGCCTAAGATCGTTAGGACTGGAGTGATTGTTCCACCATGAAGTATAGGGGTCATAGCCTGAATATCTTGAACTCACTGGTGAGGAGGGAAGGCTTGAGCCAATGTGGTGCCCAGTACCACCCCCATGGTCGACAAACACCATCCAGTCTTCTGCTTCCAGTGCAAACAGAACATGAGTTAGGGAAAGCATTTTTTATTTTCCTTTCCGAGGAACCAGTTGGAAATCCTGAGGTTTAGGATCGAACGAAGGCAGACATCCTTTCTGGGGACCAGGACATCTCAGGAGTAGCACCCATGTCCTCTTTCCCGCTCTGGAACCAACTCCAATGCACCCTTGAGGAGCAAGGATTGAATGTCTTGTTAGAGAACTCTTAGATGGGCTGGTGGGAGCTTATTTGGGCAGAAGGTGGGGGTGCGGTGGGTTTGTTGGAAGGGTAGGGCATATCTCTCTCCACCAAAAGGTCTGAAGTTATGGCCCTCCAAGTTTGTGGAAAGGAGAATACCCACCCTACACCGAGTTGTGTGTGTTCAGTTAACGCAGAACTAAGGCTGCTTCTCTGCAGTGGCTGGAGAAGAGGAGGAGGGAGCAGGATAGCTTGTGCTTGGCCTTTGCCTCACCCCCTATATTGTTTGTAGTGGAAGGTTTGCCTCCTCCTGCTGTTGGACTGTCTCGAACTGAAAAGCCCCTGCTGAAGTCACAAAATATTTGAAACTAACGGTAGTCTTTAGGTTGTGTTTGGAGACACATTATTGATCAATTCGATCACAGTCCATCTCAAATCCCTCAGAGTGTGTTTAAGTTCCAGGAAATGAGAGGTCATCTTGGTTGTAGCTAGTTGGCATCTTATGTTGCTGCGATGCTCGCACATACGTGTCTTTACTTTTCTTGACGTCATTCCCACATAGTGGTCCTTTAGTGCAGTCCGCACATTAGATGAAAAGCTTGAGTTTCTCAACAAGACTGGTGCCTTACGGAGATGGATGCTCCCATGGCTCTTGGCACTGAATCTGCAGTGTCCAGGCCTGACTATCACTTACTTTGCAGCAGCCGGACCATCTCCAATGTGCTACGTGAAATGTGTGCACAGGTCGTCATAAAGTGTGGAGATGACCGCTTGTGAGGAATCTAATGGGGTATGTACATATCTACCTAGAAGGCATGTGGCATTTATGGATTTGAGAGTCATACTTTCTGGTGAAATCATTTCTTCAAAAATTGCTCCAGTCTCTTAGATTCCCTCACAGCTAGTGTGGAGGAAAAGGAGTTGGTGCCACTTTACAGGAGCTAAAAGCCTGCACCACTAAGCTCTCTGGAGATTGATGAGCTGATAAGAGAATGAGATCTCCCGGTGCTGGCTTACATTGCTTGGCAATCTGTCCTGAGATCGTGGTAGAGGTCCTCGGTTTCTCCCATAAGGCCAGTATGGGCTCGGTCAGTGACTCACTGAACAGAAATAAGAGTTTCGCTGTGTAGGAGGTGGAGTGCAGGACCTCAGTGAGAATGATTATTTTGACCTCTGGATGGTAGCTGCAGGTCCAACATGTTTGCAGCCCTTCCAAATTACTGTGTGACAGGTCCCTTCCAGTGGAGGACTGCCTGTTGGTGACAGTTAACACTCGGTGAAGAATCAAGCCCACTGGCATCCTGCAATCCTGTAAAATCTCGTCCATTGAGCCATCTACTTTACCTGCACTAGGGACTTCCTGAGGGTCCTTCCCCACAAAGAAATATCTGCCTTCTTTAAACAGCTGCTGAGTCTCTTCTGGAGAGATCGGGAATCAGTAGAGATGCCAGCGCAGGAGATAGTGGCAGCGTAATCGGTGCTGTATGCGGTCCTGGGGGCATTGTGTGGGGTGTCAGTGGCATTAATGAGATGTTTGTGTCCGGCTCAGAGGACGAGGAACACTGGATGACCAAAGGAGCTGTCGGTTTTGGCGTCAATCCCACCAGCATAGTCTGCGTTGGATGCGCCCCAGAAACTTGAGCTGCAGTTCACAACGACCCCTGAACACAAATTAAAAAAATATTGCCAACCAATTGGTCCTTGAATGAAAAATAGTGTACAACGGCGCAGGTGTGGGTCAAACAAACGTGCCTTGTGCTTTTTATTGTTTTGAATTTATGACCATTTGGTTGGTGATATTGTTTAAATTTGTGTATTCAGGGGCCAGTGTAGTGAACTGCAGTTTTCTACCCAAGGTCCCCATCGACTTTTGGGCTTCCCTTGATTTGTAAAAACCTGAGATCGGAGGCAACGGCATGAACCTTGTGATGGGTGCAGAATGGTAGGATGTCAGCAAATCTCCTAAGGAGTATGTCATCGGACCCATGGTGCCAGCCGGCACAACATATGGGATCATGGCTCTGCTGAAAATGCCGATCAGGTTCAGAAAGGCTGATAAATCTGTCCCAGGTGTCGAAAACTGGGTATGGCTGTAATGCTTATGACCTTTGAGATGGCGCCGCAGGCTATCAATTATCTGGAACTGGCACCAAATCGGATAGAGCCACAGGCCCCGAAATCTGTTGGGTTTTCCACAGGTTGTTGAGCAGACTGAGGATGATGCGAGGACTAAGGTCCAAGCGACTTATTCCTCGAAGTGTGGCAGCAAGATTTATGCCTCCTCTTGGGTTTTTCTTTCGAGAAAACTTTGACTAAGGTGGTGAGACTGCAGTAGAGACTTGCAGCGTCCACATCGTTCTCTCGCTCTGGCCATAAATATCTTGGCAACCCATTTTTTGAGCACTTTGGGGTGCATCTTTCAACACGATGCACAGCCGCCGACGTCATGGTCAGATCCTAAGCACCATAGAGGGATGTTGTGCCCATCACAGTCCCAACAAGATTTAAATTGTGACCACTTAAGCGGTGTCATTTCACTAGAAAACTGTACCTAAATGGGCGTTTATATTGAAACATAGTAGACATTGAGAATAGGAGACTCTGCATACCTGACTGTCAAGTAGTGCTTTTTGAATGTATGTAACGATTCCCATTTTCAGGTATGTAGACTTAACAGTCGTTAGCACACAGGCAACTATTAAAGTCGTTAAAATGCAGAGAAGTACCAAAAGGGTTTTTTGAAGGTCTACAAGGTGGTACTTTACAATGCAGGCAAGTAATTATTTAACGGGTTTATGTAACACAACCTTAGGTGTGCAGGTTTTACATTAAAATTATTAATTTGGTTTTATTTTAGGGTTGTCTCCTTAAAAAATGGGTAAGGAATCACACATATATAGGTTAAAGTGATGTTATTGAAAAGTCCAGGTTGAACAGTAGTAAATTTGTCGACTGCAGATGATGCATCACCATCTCAGACGATCAAGCTTTGAGCAGTCATTTGCCCAGGTATGGAAAGATGGGAATGCCCAACCGCCTGAGATGGGTCACAAACACTGCCATCACCTTGGTGAAGGTTGGAGGTGCCGATGTCAGATTAAACTGAAGTACTGCAAACTGGTAATGGGTAGAACAAAACAAGTTCTTACCACTGGACCGCAGTACAGGAATCTGGAAATATGAATCATGTAGTTTGAGATACACCACCCACTATCCTGCTTCCAATGCCAACAAGACTAGAGATAGGGTTAGTATCTTGAACTACTTCTTGAGGAAAAAAATCAAGTCCCTGAAGTCTAGGAACAGACCTAGATAGCTGTTCTGGGGAACAAGGAAATCTTGTGAGAAACATCTTTGTCATTTTACTGCTCTGGCACTAGCTCCACCGCTTTATCCCCAAAGAGCCGTACTCCATCAAAGGGGAGGTCCATCAGGTTGGGTTGCACATCGGATGAGAAACCGGAAGTCGGAAGACAGACATGGCGGCTTAGAGAGAGAGAAGTCCTCAAGGCGTGAGCCACGGAATTTGCGGTCTTCAAGCCAGATTTGCTAAACTCCTGGAAGTGGGACTTCTTGTCCTAAGGGATATGTGGAGCAAGTATCTGGGCCATGTCCCACACTGCATGCTTGCACCGTCCTAAAAGCCAGGTAGCACTCTGACATTAGCGCCATACTGCGTGCTGAAAAAAAAAATCTTTCCCTACGCTTCCATCTGTTTAGATTCCCTGTCTGATGGAACTAAAAGGAAGGTATCTGTGCTACATGTCCTAAGTGGCAAGAAGCTTGAAAGACCAAACACACTGGTGATGGGTGGGCAGAGATGAAGGGAGGATCTCTTGGTGCGAGCGGTAGTACCTTGCCACTAATCTGTTTCCTGCAGGTGCAGAGGTGGCTTTACTCAGGCTCCCATGATTGGCTCCACCAAGGAGTCATTGAAAGGAATTAAGGGGTTCTGAAGGAAGGAGGACCTCCATTGGAAGCTGAAGATCTAGTATCTAAGCTGCTTTCTTGACCATCGATTGGAAGGACATAACTTCTGGGGTTGGGGGCCTAGAGGGGGTATTCCATTTTTATTTCTGGAGAAGTGTCAAGGCCACTGGACGAAGATAGGCCTGCCATTCTCAAGTAGCAGCTCTCTTCCTGCATCATACCTGTAAGCACAGAGGTTAAGGGGATCGGAACGGTTATGGATCCTCTGACTATTTCTCCTCTTTTAAGAGCCTACCTCCTAAACCTGTTCTGAGGCACGACTCCAAACAGTAGAGGTGGTGAACATGGTTCAGAGTTTGGCAAAGGAGGAGATTGTGTAGACCTAATTGGCGGGCCGGGCACAGCATTAGTGGTTGTGTGGTAGTGTATCTGTGAGCCAAAGTGAAAGTAGCGGGAACAGATGCAGGCTCAGTGGGCCCAGCGTCTAACTGTGCTGCTGTCTGAGTCAAAGGCATAAATATGGGCATGCTATATGGCTTCATGGGGCCCGCTAGCGCCCTAGGTGATACCGTGGCCCTTGCAAAAATGTTAAACCTTGCATTAAGGAACGCAGCCAGGTCTACACCCAGCATGAGGAATTCTTTGAGCACTAGAGTCTGCCCCAGCGGATCCCAGAATGACTGAGGTGGTGCAGGTGGAAAACTAAGCACCTCCAGGGCTAGGTCCAGCTGAGGCAGTGACATTGGGGAACTTGGAAGAGGATCTGCTGACACCACAATGACCAACTCCGGTTTAGAGGATAAAGATCCTGTGATAGATGGACGGAGTCTAGGCGAGTTACCTTTTCCATGCTTCTTAAGCGCAGCCTAGGATTATTGTACTGGTGAGGAATATGAAGGTAGATGTATCCACAGCAGTGGGGCTTATAGGGCATCCGGTGAATTGATTCACACTCTTTCAACACCTTTGGAAATTTCTAATGCGGATTTAAAAGCAGGAATTAGGGTGGCTAGGAGGGGAAATTGCACCTGCTCTGTCCTGGCCTGCAACGGAGGTCGACGCTCCCAGTATCACCACTGCCACTTTAAACAAAACCGGACAATGCAGATGACAGACAGGGCTGGAGCGACCAGCCTAAAAGCAGCAAGCTAAGGTCTGGAGGAAAGGGAAGGGGATCTACAAGAGACTTGTTACATGAAGGTAAGATGGTTCCTGTTTGATGCACCCGAGACAAAGTCAAATGGGGCATACCATGCGGACAATTAATTCACTTCAAGCCTTTTAGTCTACCGTTTTTCTAATCCTGTTCTCAATTATCCAAGCATAAAAAAGAAAATGTATACCCCAGATCAAGGTGGTAGTTTACCAAATCCTCCAAGAACCAAATGAGTGTTTTTAGGATGCATCTAATTTTTCTGTCCTAGTTTGATTAGAAAGACAGTGCTGTCTCATGACTATGAAAGAATGGTATTTGCTAGAATTCATGTGAGGAAAATATGATTTTTGTTGTAAAACGATGCTTTGAATGCAACAGGTCGATCATTAACTGGGATTTCAAGGCATCCTGGGCTACTTCCCAGAGTTCCATGTAAGAACCACTGGTGTGAATTGTCTGATTTAGTCATTTCCAAGTGTATACAGTCAAGAATAGCTTCAAGCTTTCCTCCACTTACCTTGTAGGTCAGCTCGGTGCCCATTTACAGTTAGGTGCGAGTTAGGAGTTTCGCCATTGGATGCTTCAGTCCGTTTGTTTAAATCTGAAGAAACAGGATTGTTTAGAGTCTGACAATCATTCATACTCTCAGTTTCGTGGTCATCATCCCCAGATTTTTCAGTTCCATTACACAGTCTTTCCTGAATGGCACTTTCACCTTCTGCGTCCATTGAGGAATCTCCGTGCAATTCAAGCTCACTTTGGTCCATACTGGAGTTGTGGTTGTCTGGGCCACAGTCGCTGTCGTCCTCATCCTCTTCAATTGAAATTAAACTTCCATTCTTAATTGTACTGGGTGTTTTCTTCTTCTTTGTAATGGTTCCTGAGCTCCACTTACTTTTCCTGCGAGGTCGCCTTCTCTTTGACTGAGCTACAAAGACAAATATTCTTGAGTAAAAACACCACCTAAGAATATCAAAGACTTTTGCATTACTTACAACCACGTTTGAGCATGGTAAAGAAAATACATGGCTGCATGAATAACAATGCAAAAATATATGTGGCCACCGCCTGCATACCAATAACATTATTTTGAAGTTAAATCTCATACAAATATTTCAAAACATAACTGACACAGAGATAGCAACCTTAGCTAAATTATAGCTTTTATGCACTAGTTAAGCTTTACATCAACTTTTATATTTTATTACAGACTGACAAAGCATACAGGTCTAGATTTAACATTAAGTTAACAGGTTTATTTACTGATTGCTTGTGTGCAGACATCTAGCACAGTGTGGAACTTTTTTTGAGCAAGGATGAATGACATGTTTGGAAGAAATATAAAGCAGTGTAGATGACAGTAGGACTAGAGGAAAATAAGCATAGGGGTAGAAAGTGAGAGTTGGACTGATGGATTAAAGTGTGGATGAGTAATGTGTATTCTTACGTGGATGGAAGGAAACCGATGACAATGGGGGATTCGGGAAATTATGAATGAACATTAAAGAGTATGGCAGGTATGTGTACACTGCTGTTGGGATGAAAATGTTGGTAGAGTGTGCACACTTGACCTCTGTCTCCATCATTACCAGGTTTCTGTAGGCTAGGTTTTTTTAACGCAGCAAGAATGTCAATTACCCATACATGCAAGAAACCCATAGCGAATCTTAGAAATATGGAGGACACCAGTTTTCAGAAGGGGAGATGGTATAAAAATGTTTGCCAGTTTCTTTCAACCATGTTGTTAGCTCCACTCACAGGGGTCATGGAAGGTGAAGTTATATATGCTATGCTTAAATGAGGCAGAGTTAATACGGAGTATACGTACTGCTTTGCTTTAGATAAACCATAATCCATTTTGGAGATTGTATGCCTGACAAGATGGAAGTTAAGAATGTACCTGCCAGACAAGACGCACACACCCATTGGAAAACCAAGCTCTTGGAAGTTCGGCAAGTTCACATGAATAAAGGGCAGAGCACAGAAGCTCCTGTCCTTTTCCTGCTTCATGGGATGTGCTGCAACGCTTTTTGTTCTAGAAGCAAAGTAGGAAAGACTCTCCCCTTTTGTGCCATTATTTTATAGTCCATGACAAGTAACACCGGGTTCCACCCTCTCTCTCCACCCCAATCCTGCCATATCTGCAAATAAGAGATGTCTCTGAGCAGTCTTCGTAAAAATAGGTACACCTTTGCAAAAACTAGATGGGTGTATATCGGTTTCTTCCAAGCAAGGATAAAGTCTGGGTAGAAAGGTCAGTGTTGCACGGGTGTCTCACTGAACTGCGTCTAATCTCTGAACAGCGTTTTAGAGGAGAACGTCTTGCTGAGTTCCAGTTAGTGCCCTATACAGGCAGTTTGTCAGGTATGGAACAAACTAGAGGCCCTGCTATCCGGATAGAAGTGCTGCTTGGAAGAAGCTTGTAGGGGTAGCATGCTTACTGAACTGAGATGGGGCACTGCATGGGTCCCTCAAGGAGAGTGCTGTCTAGAAGTGGGATTCATAGCCCAGTGTCAATAAGTGGATCTGTTCTGCAGGGACTCCAAGCCTACATCAGCCCACACTGTGTAGAGTTAACTCGAAGATTCAGCATGCAAGAACCTTGGATGAACCCTTTTGTCCCAACTCCCAAGGTGACCATGGCTGCCCATAATAAGGCCTCAAACGTGCTTGGATCTCTTAAGTGCTACAGCCTACTCCAGACCGCTACTGTGACTGCAAAATCACGTCTACTGAAACTAACAGTGCTCATACATCAACCGCAGGACATTTGTCCATGGACAACAGAATCTCACTCCCTCTCCCCAACCCCCAGTGAAGGGTTAGTTAGGTCATGACTCCCACAGGGGCTGCAGAAGATTCCAGAGGAATCACTGGATGCACACCTTAAGACTTTTGGTACACATTTGAAGGACTCCCCTAATCCTCCAGATATGGTTTGAAGCCCTGGCATAATGGTTTATGAAAGTTAAAAGTTAAGGCAGACTTGTAGAAAATCAGAACAAAGATGGGAAAGGCTGGTGTGTTTGAGGACAAACTAACTTGTGACATCGCTCAACTAATTGCACAAGGGCACCCAACAGGTTTCAGGAAAGTGGTCAAAACAGAACTTTAGATGTTTTAAGATAACTGGATCTCCAACAGTGGAACCTCGGACTTTCCAACTTTTATGCTCTCCCAATCATGCAAGCACAAGGTTCCCCAACAGGGAAGATGCAACTGAGGAGGTCGGAAACCTAGAGGCAATGCATAAGTCCCAGAAACAAAACTCTTCTTTACCAGTCTTCATGTATACTTGTGTACCATTCTCAAGCTTAGCCCCATATTAGTCAGACATCATCCAGCTCATCCATTAAAGCAGGGTCATATGGGACAAGAGGCTAAGAAGCAGTTTATTGGAGATGGACACCAGAAGTGATTAACCAAAGAAAACAATAGATCAAAAACATAGTACGTAACCTGACTATTTTTCATTTACCAGAAAATTAAACTACAAAAGCCTCATCCTCAACCTTCCACTCTGCAATTCTCAGCATCTCAAAGATAGACTTTAATGTTTTTACCCATGAAATGCACAAACTCCAAAGCTACTCCTTTTCATAAGCTGTATGTACTTTCAACGGTTTAAAAATTCAAGAACCAAATCCATCAGCCATACCCATGCCTAGAAAGGTTTGACACCAATACAGCATCTTACCATACCTTTCCCTGCAAAGTCTCTAAGTTCATGTCAGTGTAGGTGACAATATCTGAGCTCTCCGAATATGCAAGAATTGTGCATGGGTCATCAAACGAAGGAACCTTTAACATCAAGGAAACTGCAGATATTCGCCTTCTGAAAACAACTGCAGTAGAAGCTTTACAGAAAGATCTCTACAGGGTATATTGTACAAATTGGAGAAAAAAAAAAATTAAAAACACCCTAGGGAAAAGACAGAAATTAAGTGTCATAAATGGTTAAGTTTCAATAACCATGACCTTTTGTTAGGAACTGAAAAAACTCTGAAAGACGGCAGGTGCAAGCCTCTAAGCGAGCACACAATGCACAGAAGGTTGTCCGAAGGATGCTTGATGTAGGTTGAGTCAGATATTTAAACTCCAGCACTGAATCTTTTCACAATTTTATGGTTTTAAACACATACTCAAAGTCTGGTTAGTAAACCAATCACAGAAATGCAAATATGGGGATATTAAATAAGAAATGTAATAAAGGATTCTATGCAGTCTATCCACCTCATTAACAGGTGGATAAGTTACAACATACTTGTGTCAATGTATGTATTTAAGTACTGCTATAATAATTTAGAAGGGATGAGGTGGATCTATTAAAGATTAAATGTTGAAGACGTAGGATTCTGTCAAAACATGTTTTCAATGCTCAAGAACACTGAAAGGAGCAGAGATCTGTTCAGATTTTTTTTACTACACATAAAAAAATAATAAAAAATAATAATAGGACTCCTGTGGCTATAGGGACAGTAAAGTTCAAAACACGTCGAAAAAAGACTGGCTGCCTCAGATTAATTTAAGTTAGCATCACTGATCTATTGAGGTTAGAGTAGTGGGGGAGCTTTCAGAGTGCATATTAGTTTTGTTCCAAGACCACTCTATTGTTGACTATAGAGGTCTTCAGCTGATGTGGCTTGTTTTCATCTACACTTTCGGGGGGAGCTGAAGGGTAACAAGGCAGACTTCAAAAGCAGGTACTTGATTAAACTGAGGACCAATGAGTTTGGGCCGGGCCTACGGAGCTCACTGGCTAAATATGGAATGAGTGGATAAGAACCAGATGAACTCTATACCTAGTGCGAGAATACCCACAAGCTTACAGCTTTCGCCCCCTATCCAGAGTGGTCTGTGAGATGTCTTTTTATTTAAAAGTACTAGACTATACTGGAGCACCAACTGAAGCTCCTGTAAGAAAACAGATACACGCCTCGATTTCAATATTGGTGACAATTTCTTCTTCGGTGTGTACCTTGCTTTGAGTGCTTGCAAAATATGCCTGGAAAATATATGTTTGCACTCCTTTGAGACAGCTGTCCAAAATCCAGCGGTTTAGCAGCCAGGTTATTAAATGAAGAGCATCGGGCTGTAATGCAGGACCTGATCTTTCCTTCGCCACATGGGCCAATTCAACTCAAATAAGAGATACTGCTGTAGAAAGCAGCCAACACAGAAAACAATATTCAAGCAGTTTAACTGAATGACCAAACCAACTCCAAGTGCTCTGTTCACGAGTGGCATGTTTGTCTAGAGGGTGTTAAGGATGGTTTAAAAGTTTGGTCAATCAACATGTAAGTTAGATTAGCCTTTATACAACACTTACCACCAGCAGGTGTGCTGCAAAGCATATGTGTAGCAGATGCCTTTCCTCCATACAACTCGAATTCCGTTTTCTTACCCTCACATGTAGAATTTTGCTTAGGCTGCACATGGTAATAGGATGGGGCATACGTTGAAGATGATCCACCTAAGGAAATGAAAAAAATACCTTCACATATTTCACCATAGTAACTATGGCAGGTCAAATTTATAGCCTGCATTTCACCAGCTTGGGGGGGAGAAGGTGCAACTTGCTATTATAAACTTTTGGGTCATCAAATTACAAATGGGCATTGCCGATTGAAAACTTTGCATGATTTAACTGTGCTTCTGCAGGTGTGATCAATTTGTTGAACTCATGCTAAAAGATCTTGATTACCCAATAACTGGCCCCATTAAACAGACAAAATGTTTAAAAAATGTGTAGGCTAATTGCAGATTAGTTCTATAAAATTCTGAATTATAAACAAAAAAATCTAATTTTATCTGAGAAAACGAAATCGCAAAATGTATATATAGTTCGAGCAGCAGATTCATGAACTGGTTCCCAAACTGAAATTTAGCATATAAAAATCTAAGTGGGCTAAGATGTCCTTTTTGACAGTCAGTAGCATGGCAAAGTGACAGTCAATATTCATGAAAAATGATCAATCCTTTTCACTTTGCAGTTAGCAAAATTTGCACAAAAAACCCCCATAAAACAAAAAAGATGAACTGACTTGCGAGTCGACAATTAAAAAGGGAAACAAGAAGATTTTAGTCTAAACTCATACCTTCCATGCATGTGCCTACACTTCAACCACATAGCCCATCTACTACCTCAATTGCCCTAATCTACTGTTTGGGTAGGTGTAAGAAAGCCCAGATAGTGTTCCCAGCCTCCTGAAGCTATTGCTACTGCATGGGAAGGAAAATGCTACTTATCCAGTATGCATCTGTTCTTGGCATATAGAGCTGTAGAGTCATATGCTGTGCATAGATCGCCATCTAGTGTTGGGTCCGGATGTTTGCACTTTGTTTTTTTCGAAGAAGTCTTTCCAGTCACGAGGTAGGTGACTCCTCCTTTCGGTGATAGTGCGCATGGGCATCGACTATTGTTAATTGTTTTCCCGCAGAGGGTGATGGAGTTAGTAAGAGTATGAATGCATGTATCCAAGTAAGATGTTACTGCAACAGGTATAGGTACCCGGGGAGGCGGGAGCGCGCATGACTCTACAGCTCTATATGCCAAGAACAGATGCATACTGGGTAAGTAGCATTTTCCGTTCGAGGCATAGGAGCTGTAGATCATATGCTGTGCATAGACTACAGAGCAGTTATCTCCCAAAGCGGTGGCTAACCTGTAGCTGTTGTCTAAAATAGTGTACATAAAACTGCTTGGCCCACACTAGCTTGCTGTCTTGCTAACACATCTACACAATAGTGTTTTGTGAATGTGTGAGGTGTAGACCATGTTGCAGCTTTGCATATGTCATCTATGGGTATATTTCCTAAGAATGCCATAGAAGCCCCCAGTTTGCGTCTAGTGTGTTCTAGGGGGAACTGTTAATGTTAGTTTTGCTTTTGCATAGCATATTTGAATGCACTTGACTATCCACCTTGCAATACCTGATTTTGATATGGAATTGCCTTTATATGGTGGAGCAAAAGCGACAAAAAGTTGGTTTGTCTTACGGAAAGGTTTTGTCCTTTCTATGTAATAAAGTAATGCTCTCTTCACATCTAAAGTGTGTAGGGCACGTTCTGCCACAGAATCTGGTTGAGGGAAGAACACAGATTGATTGATATGAAAGGCAGAAATTACTTTAGGAAGGAATTTAGGATTGGTCCGAAGAACTACTTTATTTTGGTGCATCTGCAAAAAGGGTTCTTCTATAGTTAGTGCCTGAAGCTCACCAACTCTCCTCAGTGATGTAATACCTATGAGGAAAGCTACTTTCCACGTGAGAAATTGCAGTTCACACCTGTGCAATGGTACGAACGGTGGACCCATTAGCCTGGTGAGAACAATGTTGAGATTCCACACTGGAGCAGGTGGATGTCTTGGGGGGAATGACTCTAGTCCCTCCATAAAATCTTTGATGACAGGCACTCTAAAGAGAGATAGATGTTGTCTATTCTGGAGGTATGCAGATATCGCAGCCAAATGTAAGCGTATGGATGTGTACACTAAATTGGAACGCTGTAGATGTAACAAATAACATTTAATGTTTTGAACAGTAGCATCAAGCGGGTTGATGTGGTTGTTAGTGCAGAATATTACAAACCGCTTCCACTTTGCTGCATAGCAGGCTCTTGTGGTAGGACGTCTAGCCTCTTTGATAATATTCATGCAGTCTGTGTAAGAAAGTGGCTCTGTATATACTGAACCAAAGTAAGGTTCAGTGTGCACAGAGTCCACAGTCCCCAGAGGTTTGGCAGAGGCTAACGTTAGATATAACCCTACTCTAAAGTGGTAGCTTGGTCGAGCAGTAAGGCAGTATCAGAGGACAGTGTAAAGCATTTGGTGTACACACTCAGTCAGCAAATGGTCTCACACACTCAAAAACTGAACTCTAGGCCAATGGTTTGTATATAAAAATATATGCTTGTTTTATTTTAGAACCAACAATAGGTATCGAAATATACTTTCTCAGAATGAGATGCTTTAGATAAATACTTTCAATAGGCAATAGACCTTTGAATGCAATGGTTACAGTTGTTGCAATAGGCAACACAATTTCAAACACAATATAACATGGAGCTCAATGGAATTTCTAGTTCAATGCAATAGATTACTTTTTGGATTACTTTTCTTACCAAAGGACTGGATCCTAGATTCAGTCCTGGGACATCTCCTGTAAACAGTTGAGTAAAAACGTTTTGGTTACAGTTGTGATTTTTAAGGAATATTATTGTATTTTAAAAGTTGGCACTTGGAAACTTTTTCACATAGAATCACCAATGTTATCCTATGGGAGGAAATTCACTTAGCAGGTAAGTAGTGTTATTGTTACTTTTTCTTACTCAGTGTTGGATCCTGGATCCAGCACTGGTGCATCTCCTGTAAACAATTGAAAGAATGCGTTTATGTCACACAGGCGATTTTTAACGAATATTTGTAAGTTTGCAAAATTGACACTTAGAAACTTTTTCAGCAAAAACCAGGCAATGTTATCCTATGGAAGGAAATTCAAATTACCGGTAAGTACAGTTATGATTACTTTTCAGGGTCAGTGCTGGGCACCAAGATCCAGCACTGGGATCTCTCCTGATAACAGGTGAGTGAATTCGTTTTCGTAATTCGGCTGATTTTAGATGAATATTTTAAAGTTTCAAAACTCCACACTTAAAAGAATTTCCAAGTGGAACCAGTCAATGTTACCCTATGGAAGAAAAGTGAGTTATTGGCTTTTGGGTAAGTACTCGACTGGCAGAGTTAAGGTTCTGGGCATAGACTCAGGGGTCCCCCAGGGTCAGGTAAGTACAGTTGTTACACTCTCAGCGGCACAGGGGCGGCCGGGTGCAGAGTGAGTAGGCCCAATGTTATCCTATGGAAGGCAGGGGGCCTTGGGTTGGTGGCTGCTGGCAGGCCACTCGGCTGTGGGACCAAAGCTCCTGGTCACTTACTCAGGGCAAGTGGGGAAGTCGAGCAGGGTAGTGGGTGCACCCTCAGCGGCACTGGGGCGGCCGGGTGCAGTGGGCTTTTGGGCCGTCGGGCGCCCAATGGTTTTCAATGGGAAAGCTGCGTGACGAACTAAGGCCGCAAGCTCGGGGACGGTGATTCTTCAGGTGCGACCACCACTTCGAGAGGTAAGTTGGGAAGCTGTAGGAAGGGTAGGCACCCAGGAGTTGGGCACAGGAGGCCATGGGGCCTCGGGTGCAGGGGTGTCTTTAGGCGTCGGAAATCTTACCCTCGGCTGGTCACGGTTGGAGGGGGCCCAGGTTCTGAGGCTGCAGGCGTCACCAGGATCGTCGAGGAGGGTCCTTGGGTGCTGGATTCTGGGTCACAGTCGCCGGGGGTACGTCCTCGTGGTCTTTGTCCACTCAGGCACAGGCCGGGCTCGGCGGGTGCAGCGTGTGCTGGATTCGCAGTTCCTGGCTGGCACAGGAGTAGGTTACTTGCTTTTGAGCAGTACCACTGCTCGTGGGAGTCCCAGGTAGTTAGAGTCACAAGGCAGTCAGGTCCTCCAGGGTTTTTGAGGTTGCTGACCACTGGAGACGCCGGCGTTTAGCAGGAGCAGGTTCGAGGGTCGACAGGCCGGTGGGGCTGGGGCCAAATCAGTTGGTGTCTTCCTCTTGTTAGCAGCTGCACGGCAGGTCTTCTTGTTTCTTGATCTTCTTTCTTGTTTTCGAATCTGGATCCAAGGAAGGAAGGTTCAGGGTGCCCCTAAATAACAGATTTAGGGGCGTTACAGGTAGGTAAAGGGCAGGGACCAATGGGTCCCTGCCCTGGGAGTGGGTACACCCCTATCCTGCCACTCTCCAGTGGGAGGGGGCAGGAGCCTAGTCCTGATTGGGTAGGGCTCCCCATCTTCAAGATGGCGAGAGCCCGGAGATGTGCTTCACCTCGCCTCCCCCACCTGAGGGGTGGGGTTGGCAGAGGCTGGCACACCCCTTTCCTCCCTTGGTTTTCCCGCCAGTCTTCCTGCCAGAGTGGGGGCTGGAACCAGTGGGGACCAGTTGCTGAGTACAGCAAGTGGTCTGGGGAAGCTCACAGAGGCGGAATGCCTTTGAAGCTTCCCCTGCCCATCCTGGGGAGGAGGCCTAGCACCTCGCCCAGGACGTGCATTGTTGCAGGCCCGGGAGAGCGGATGGCCCTCTACCCAGGGGTCCAGCAACATGTCTGCTGGGTGGCAGCCTAGGCAGCCCCTCAGACAAGACGTGGATTGTAGGTTAGGTTCAGGGGGCAACTCTAAGTTGCCCTCTGTCGTGCATTTTACATTAAATCTCACACTGGCATCAGTGTGGGTTTAATGTGCTGAGAAGTTTGATACCAAACTTCTCAGCCTTCAGTGTAGCCATTATGGTGCTGTGGAGTTCGTAATGACAACCTCCCAGCACCATGTACTCTTAATGGCAGCACTGCACTTACAGTGCCCAGGAATGGACCTGGGTACTGTAGGGGTACAGGGCTCATGCACCTGTACCCTCACCACTGGCATAGTGCACCCAGCTAGAGGGGTGACTGAGGTATGCCAGGGCAGTGTGTTTGTGGGCATGGCGCACAGGGATGTGTGCCATGTCGACTGTTTAGTTCTGCACCAGGACACAGCCTGCAAAGGCAGGGTGTGTGTGTCAGGGCACAGGGCCTCTAAGGGTGGCACAATAAGTGCTGCAGCCCTTAGGGGCCTTCTCTGGTCACAGTGCCCTGGGTACCTAGGGTACCATTTACCAGGGGCTTACCTGTGGCCAGAGATGCCAATTGGGTTTAGGCTGTCAATGCAGTTTTAGGGAAGGAACACAGGCCCTGGGCACCTGATTTGGCAGGAGCCCAGGGCACACTCAGTCAAAGTACATCAGCAATTCAGCAAAAAGTGGGGGGCATACCATGCAAGAAAGATGGCACTTTCTCACACAACCCCTCCCCCCCCCAAACGAAAGGTGATGAGACTAACCTTGCCCTATAGAGTCTTCATTGTCTAAGTGGAAGAACCTGGAAAGTCCATCTGCATTGGCATGGGCAGTCCCAGGTCTGTGTTCCACTTCAAAGTCCATTCCCTGTAGGGAGATGGACCACCTCAAAAGATTTGGATTTTCCCCTTTCATTTGCATTAGCCATCTGAGGGGTCTGTAGTCAGTTTGAACTAGGAAGTGAGTACCAAACAGGTATGGTCTCAACTTCTTCAGGGACCAAACCACAGCAAAGGCCTCCCTCTCAATGGCACTCCAACGCTGCTCTCTGGGGAGAAGCCTCCTGCTTATAAAAGCAACAGGTTGGTCTTGGCCTTCATCATTGGTCTGGGATAGGACCGCTCCTATCCCTAGCTCAGAGGCATCAGTCTATGCCAAGGAGTTCATAGTGCAATCTGGAGCTTTTAGAATTGGTGCTGAGCACATTGCTTCTTTCAGGGTGTCAAAAGCCTTTTGGCAACCAACTGTCCAGTTAACCTTCTTGGGCATTTTCTTGGAGGTAAGTTCTGTGAGGGGAGTCACAATGGACCCATATCCCTTCACAAACCTCCTGTAGTACCCAGTCAAGCCAAGGAATGCCCTGACTTGAGTCTGGGTTGTGAGAGCTTCCCAGTCCAGGATGGCCTGGATCTTGGGTTGTAAGGGTTGTACCTGGCCTCCACCAACAAGGTGGCCCAAGTACACCACAGTGCCCTGCCCTATCTGGCATTTGGATGCCTTCATAGTTAGGCCTGCAGCTTGCAGGGCCTTCAAAACCTTCCCAAGGTGGATCAGGTGATCCTGCCAGGTGGAGCTAAAGACAGCAATATCATCAAGATAAGCTGCACTAAAGGACTCCAATCCAGCAAGGACTTGATTCACCAACCTCTGGAAGGTGGCAGGGGCATTCTTTAACCCAAAAGGCATCACAGTGATCTGATAGTGCCCATCAGGTGTGGAGAATGCTGTCTTTTCTTTTGCTCCTGTGGCCATGCCAATCTGCCAGTACCCTGCAGTTAAGTCAAAGGTACTGAGAAAATTGGCTGCCCCTAGTTTGTCTATCAACTCATCTGCCCTTGGAATGGGGTGAGCATCTGTCTTGGTGACAGAGTTGAGCCCTCTATAGTCCACACAGAACCTCATTTCTCGCTTTCCACCCTGTGGATGAGGTTTGGGGACCAGAACCACTGGGCTGGCCCAAGGGCTCACAGAGGGTTCAATAGCCCCCAACTCCAGCATCTTGCTGACCTCAGCTTTGATGCTTTCCTTGACTTGGTCTGACTGTCGATAGATCTTGTTCTTGACAGGTGCACTGTCACCAGTGTCCACATCATGGGTACATCAGTTTGTCATTCCAGGGGTCAGGGAAAAGAGGCTAGCATACTGCTGCAAGACTTGCTTGCAGTCAGCCTGCTGTTGGGCAGAGAGGGTGTCTGAAAAGACTACTCCATCTACTGACCCATCTTTTGGGCTGTAGGAGAGGAGATCAGGGAGAGGTTCACTCTCGGCTTCCTGTTCCTCATCAGTCACCATCAGCATGGTGATGTCAGCCCTGTCATTGTAGAGCTTAAGGCGGTTCACATGGATAACCCTTTTGGGTGTCCTGCGAGTGCCCAGGTCAACTAAGTAAGTGACCTCACTCTTTTTCTCCAGGATAGGGTAAGGGCCACTCCATCTGTCCTGGAGGGCCCTTGGTGCCACTGGCTCCAAAACCCACACCTGTTGCCCAGGTTGAAATTCAACCAGTGCAGCTTTTTGGTCATACCAGTGCTTCTGAAGCTCCTGGCTGGCCTCAAGATTCTTGGATGCCTTTTCCATGTACTCAGCCATTCTGGACCTTAGGCCAAGTACATAGTCCACAATGTCTTGCTTGGGTTCCTGGAGAGGCCTCTCCCAACCCTCTTTCACAAGACAGAGTGGTCCCCTCACAGGGTGACCAAACAGAAGTTCAAAGGGGGAAAACCCTACTCCCTTCTGTGGCACCTCTCTGTAAGCGAAAAGCAGGCAGGGCAACAGGACATCCCATCTCCTTTTGAGTTTTTCAGGAAGTCCCATGATCATGCCCTTTAATGTCTTGTTGAACCTCTCAGGGCCATTGGTTTGTGGATGGTATGGTGTAGTAAACTTGTACTGCACTCCACACTCCTTCCACATGTGCTTCAGGTAAGCAGACATGAAGTTGGAACCTCTGTCTGAAACCACCTCCTTAGGAAACCCTACCCTGGTGAAGACACCCAGGAGGGCCTTGGCTACTGCAGGAGCTGTAGGAGTCCTAAGTGGAATTGCTTCAGGGTACCTAGTAGCATGATCCACTACTACTAGAATGAACTTGTTCCCTGAGGCTGTGGGAGGTTCAAGTTGACCCACAATGTCCACACCTACCCTTTCAAAGGGCACCCCCACCACAGGCAGTGGTATGAGGGGGGCCTTTGGGTGGCCACCTGTCTTGCCACTGGCCTGACAGGTGACACAGGAGCTGACAAACTCCTTCACCTTTTGGTGCATCTGGGGCCAGTAAAAGTGACTAACTAGCCTTTCCCAAGTTTTGGTTTGCCCCAGATGTCCAGCTAGGGGGATGTCATGAGCCAAAGTTAGGAGGAACTCCCTGTACTTCTGTGGCACTACCACCTTCCTGGTGGATCCAGGAGTGGGGTTTCTTGCCTCAGTGTACAGTAATCCCTCTTCCCAATAGGCTCTGTGGGTACAACTGACATCTCCTTTTGCTTCTGAAACAGTTTGCTGCCTCAGGCTTTCAAGAGTGGGACAGTCTTGCTGACCCTGGCACAGCTCTTCCCTAGAGGGTTCCCCTGGGCCTAAGAGTTCAACCTGGTAAGGGTCAAGCTCCATGGGCTCAGTTCCCTCTGGGGTGTCCAAGTCCTCTCCCTGAGGAGAGGGGTCCTGATCCTTTGGCTGTATAGAAGCTGGTCCCCCAGTCTTCTTACCTTTTCTCTTGGTTGGTTGGGCCATACTTTCAGGCTCCAGACCTACTTTTACACCCTTCCTCTTGCTCTGTGCTCTAGTTTGCACACAAACCAATTCAGGGATACCCAGCATGGTTGCATGGGTCTTTAGCTCAACCTCAGCCGAGGCTGAGGTTTCCAGGTCATTTCCTAGCAGACATGCAGCTGGTAACTTTTGAGAGACCACTGCCTGTTTCAGGCCAGTAACCCCTCCCCAGCCTAATGTCATCATAGCCATTGGATGCTTAGTGGTAACACTGTCAGCATTGGTGACTGGGTAGGTTTTCCCAATCAAGTATTGCTCAGGGGAAACCAGTGTGTCTCTCACCATAGTGACACTGGCACCTGTATCCCTCAGAGCTTCTATCCTAGTTCCATTAACCCAGGGGTATTATAAATACTTCTTTAAGTTGGGTGGCCACACAGCTACAGTGGCAAACTCAACTTCCCCTTCTGAAACTAGAACTGCTTCAGTGTGCATCCTGATTTGCTCTGGGCACACTGTTGATCCCATCTGTAGACTTGCCACTCCAGGTGTAGCTGTACTGGTTGCCTTAGGGGCCTGGTTGTGGGGGCAAGATTTATCTACAGTTAAGTGTCCCAACTTCTTACAGTTGTGACACCAGGCCTTTGTGGGATCAAAGTTCTTCCCCCTATAAGTCTGAGGCACATAGGGAGTAGTTTGGGACCCACCCCCCTGAACAGGTTTTTGGGGCCCTTTGGAAGACTCAGACTTTTTATCATGGGGATTCTCACCACCTTTCCCCTGGGGAGGTTTTGTAACCACCTTCTTCTGGTCACCCCCAGTGGTTGTCCTTGTCACCCTAGTCTTGACCCAGTGGTCTGTCTTCTTTCCCAATTATTGGGGAGAAATTAGACCTAGGTCTACCAAATGCTGATGCAACTTTTCATTTGTGCAATTACTTAGTATGTGTTCCTTCATAAACAAATTGTAAAGTCCAGAAAAATCATGCACATTATGTCCAGCTAACCAACCATCCAGTGTCTTTACTGAGTAGTCTACGAAGTCAATCCAGGACTGGGTCTGGGTTTTGTGAGCCCCCTGAATCTAATTCTATACTCCTCAGTAGTGAGCCCAAATCCCTCAATCAGAGTCTTCTTCATGAGGTCATAGGACCCTGCATCTGGCCCAGAGAGGGTCAGAAGCCTGTCTCTGCAGTTACCAGAGAACAGTTCCCACAGGAGTGCCCCCCAGAGAGGTTTCTTTACCTTTCTCATTTCACAAGCCCTCTCAAAGGCTGTGAACCATTTGGTGATGTTATCACCTTCCTCAAATTTAGGGACAATCCCTTTGGGGATTTTAGGTTCAGAAGTTCCTTCCCTATCCTTATTTTTAGTATTGCTGCCACCATTGATGGGTGCTAAACCCATCTCCTGTCTTTCCTTCTCTAGAGCCAGGAGTCTGGTCTCTAGGTCCAGTCTTTTGGCCAACCTAGCTAAAAGGCTGTCCTCCTCACTGAGGCTGTCCTCAATGTCCTCTCTGAGACCTGAACCACCTGTGTGGCTTCTAGGTCCCCAGAGGTTAATTCTTGGAGATAAGGGTGCAGGGACCCTGTCTTCCCTAGGCAGTGATGGAGGTGGGTTCCCTTCTCCATCCTCCTCCCTCCTTTCCTCCTCTGCTTGGTCATCACCATGCTCAGAGGGGTGGGCCTTGGCATACTCAGCCAGGAGCTCCTGGAGCCCTTGTTTGGTTGGATGCTGGCCCATTGGTATATTTTAAAGTTTGCATAAGGAACTTATCTCTTTGAAAGACAAATGAAGATAAGGGGTGAGGTTGAGCTCCTCAACCACGTCCTGTAGGTCATTATTTTCACTAATAGCTGGGTTCTTTTCTTGAGACATTCTAACAAAAAGTTCTAACCCCTCTACCCTTGACTATAGTGACTTTTTATTTTCTAAAGTTCTAAAGGGACTTAAGCAAGGCCCTAACAAGACTTTTAGTAATTTGAAAAAAATGCCAATTTAAAAAAATCAGAATTCTAAAGGCAATTTAAGAGTTCTGTCGTGTGATCAGATGGTAACCAAGTAGTCCAACAAATGCAAGTTTGTATCCCACCGCTGATCCACCAATGTAAGAAAGTGGCTCTGTATATACTGAACCAAAGTAAGGTTCAGTGTGCACAGAGTCTACAGTCCCCAGAGGTTTGGCAGAGGCTAACGTTAGATATAACCCTACTCTCTAAAGTGGTAGCTTGGTCGAGCAGTAAGGCAGTATCAGAGGACAGTCTAAAGCATTTGGTGTACACACTCAGTCAGCAAATGGTCTCACACACTCAAGAACTGAACTCTAGGCCAATGGTTTGTATATAAAAGTATATGCTTGTTTTATTTTAGAACCAACAATAGGTATCGAAATATACTTTCTCAGAATGAGATGCTTTAGATAAATACTTCCAATAGGCAATAGACTTTTGAATGCAATGGTTACAGTTGTTGCAATAGGCAACACAATTTCAAACACAATATAACATGGAGCTCAATGGGAATTTCTAGTTAAATGCAATAGATAACTTTTTGGATTACTTTTCTTACCACAGGACTGGATCATAGATTCAGTCCTGGGACATCTCCTGTAAACAGTTGAGTAAAAACGTTTTGGTTACAGTTGTGATTTTTAATGAATATTATTGTATTTTAAAAGTTGGCACTTAGAAACTTTTTCACATAGAATCACCAATGTTATCCTATGGGAGGAAATTCACTTCGCAGGTAAGTAGTGTTATCGTTACTTTTTCTTACTCCGTGTTGGATCCTGGATCCAGCACTGGTGCATCTCCTGTAAACAATTGAAAGAATGCGTTTATGTCACACAGGCGATTTTTAACGAATATTTGTAAGTTTGCAAAATCGACACTTAGAAACATTTTCAGCAAAAACCAGGCAATGTTATCCTATGGAAGGAAATTCAAGTTACCGGTAAGTACAGTTAGGATTACTTTTCAGGGTCAGTGCTGGGCACCAAGATCCAGCACTGGGATCTCTCCTGATAACAGGTGAGTGAATTCGTTTCCGTAATTCGGCTGATTTTAGATGAATATTTTAAAGTTTCAAAACTCCATACTTAGAAGAATTTCCAAGTGAAACCAGTCAATGTTACCCTATGGAAGAAAAGTGAGTTATCGGCTTTTGGGAAAGTACTCGACTGGCAGAGTTAAGGTTCTGGGCATAGACTCAGGGGTCCCCCAGGGTCAGGTAAGTACAGTTGTTACACCCTCAGCGGCACAGGGGCGGCCGGGTGCAGAGTGAGTAGGCCCAATGTTATCCTATGGAAGGCAGGGGGCCTTGGGTTGGTGGCTGCTGGCAGGCAGGCCACTCGGCTGTGGGAGCAAAGCTCCTGGTCACTTACTCGGGGCAAGTGGGGAAGTCGAGCAGGGTAGTGGGTGCACCCTCAGCGGCACTGGGGCGGCCGGGTGCAGTGGGCTTTTGGGCCGTCGGGCGCCCAATGGTTTTCAATGGGAAAGCTGCCTGACGAACAAAGGCTGCAAGCTCGGGGACGGTGATTCTTCAGGTGCGACCACCACTTTGAGAGGTAAGTTGGGAAGCTGTAGGAAGGGTAGGCACCCAGGAGTTGGGCACAGGAGGCCGTGGGGCGTCGGGTGCAGGGGTGTCTTTAGGCGTCGGAAATCTTACCCTCGGCTGGTCACGGTTGGAGGGGGCCCAGGTTCTGAGGCTGCAGGCGTCGTCAGGATCGTCGAGGAGGGTCCTTGGGTGCTGGATTCTGGGTCACAGTCGCCGGAGGGACGTCCTCGTGGTCTTTGTCCACTCAGGCACAGGCCGGGCTCGGCGGGTGCAGAGTGTGCTGGATTCGCGGTTCCTGGCAGGCACCAGGGGTAGGTTACTTGCTTTTGAGCAGTACCACTGCTCATGGGAGTCCCAGGTAGTTAGAGTCACAAGGCAGTCAGGTCCTCCGGGGTTTTTGAGGTTGCTGACCACTGGAGACGCCGGGGTTTAGCAGGAGCAGGTGCGAGGGTCGACAGGCCGGTGGGGCTGGGGCCAAATCAGTTGGTGTCTTCCTCTTGTTAGCAGCTGCACGGCAGGTCTTCTTGTTTCTTGATCTTCTTTCTTGTTTTCGAATCTGGATCCAAGGAAGGAAGGTTCAGGGTGCCCCTAAATAACAGATTTAGGGGCGTTACAGGTAGGTAAAGGGCAGGGACAATGGGTCCCTTCCCTGGAGTGGGTACACCCCCTATCCTGCCACTCTCCAGTGGGAGGGGGGCAGGAGCCTAGTCCTGATTGGGTAGGGCTCCCCATCTTCAAGATGGCGAGAGCCGGAGATGTGCTTCACTTCGCCTCCCCCACCTGAGGGGTGGGGTTGGCAGAGGCTGGCACACCCCCTTTCCTCCCTTGGTTTTCCCGCCAGTCTTCCCGCCAGAGTGGGGGCTGGAACCAGTGGGGACCAGTTGCTGAGTACAGCAAGTGGTCTGGGGAAGCTCACAAAGGCGGAATGCCTTTGAAGCTTCCCCCTGCCCATCCTGGGGGAGGAGGCCTAGCACCACGCCGAGGACGTGCATTGTTGCAGGCCTGGGAGAGCGGATGGCTCTCTACCCAGGGGTCCAGCAACATGTCTGCTGGGTGGCAGCCTAGGCAGCCCCTCAGACAAGACGTGGATTGTAGGTTAGGTTCAGGGGGCAACTCTAAGTTGCCCTCTGTCGTGCATTTTACATTAAATCTCACACTGGCATCAGTGTGGGTTTAATGTGCTGAGAAGTTTGATACCAAACTTCTCAGCCTTCAGTGTAGCCATTATGGTGCTGTGGAGTTCGTAATGACAACCTCCCAGCACCATATACTCTTAATGGCAGCACTGCACTTACAGTGCCCAGGAATGGACCTGGGTACTGTAGGGGCACAGGGCTCATGCACCTGTGCCCACTCCACTGGCATAGTGCACCCAGCTAGAGGGGTGACTGAGGTATGCCAGGGCAGTGTGTTTGTGGGCATGGCACACAGGGATGTGTGCCATGTCGACTGCTTAATTCTGCACCAGGACACTCAGCCTGCAAAGGCAGGGTGTGTGTGTGTCAGGGCACAGGGCCTCTAAGGGTGGCACAATAAGTGCTGCAGCCCTTAGGGGCCTTCTCTGGTCACAGTGCCCTGAGTACCTAGGGTACCATTTACCAGGGGCTTACCTGTGGCCAGAGATGCCAATTGGGTTTAGGCTTCAATGCAGTTTTAGGGAAGGAACACAGGCCCTGGGCACCTGATTGGCAGGAGCCCAGGGCACACTCAGTCAAAGTACATCAGCATTTCAGCAAAAAGTGGGGGGCATACCATGCAAGAAAGATGGCACTTTCTCACAGTCTGGCGGTAGATTAAGGTAGCCAAACTCTAGGACTTCAGGTGCCAGATCGCCTGGTTCAGTTGGCTGGGGTCTGGATGCCTTATGTCTCCATGGTTCTGTGTGAGGAGATTGGGTGTAAGACGTAGTTTTTGATGAGGAACTACTGACAGTTCCAACAAGGTTGTGAACCAGGATTGACGTGCCCACGTGGGAGCAACTAGGATTAGTGTCAGGGACACTTGTTTGAGTTTCCGAACCACTAAATGGAATGAGTGGGAGAGAGGTAAAAGCGTAAGCAAATATCCCTGATCAATTCATCCATAGTGCATTGCCCTTGGACAATGGGTGTCGACACCTGGACGCGAAGTTTGGGCATTTTGCGTTTAGGTGTGTGGCGAACAGATCTGTGTCTGGGAAGCCCCACATTTGAAAGAATGGGAGGAGAACTTGAGGGCGTAGTTCCCATTCGTGGATTTGTTGTGTCCGACGACTGAGCAGATCTGCCATCTGATGGTTTACTCCTGGAAGGTGCTCCGCTAGGAGATATATTTTGTGATGTATGGCCGATTTCCAGATGGTCTGTGCTAGCTGTGACAGCTGGAGAGAGTGTGTCCCCGTTTTTATATGTAATACATCGCTGTCATGTTGTCTGTACGAATCAAGACAGTCTTGCTTACTAGATGAACTTGAAACGCTTTCAGCGCCAGAAAAATTGCTAGCAGCTCTAGGTGATTTATATTAAGTTATTTCTGCTGCAAGCTCCCCCTGCCCTGAATTGTGTGTGTTTGGAGATGTGCTCCCCAACCTGTCAGTGATGCTTCTGCTGTTAGTACTATCTGTTGAACCGGGTCGCTGAAGGGCCGCCCTTTTAAAAGGTTTTGTGTGTTCCACCACTGCAGAGAGCGATGGGTGCGGCCGTCTACCAACACTAGATCTGATAACAGAGCCTGGTTCCACTGACGTGCTAAGCATTCCTGTATGGGACGCATTTGAAGTCTTGCGTAAGGGACTATTAGAATGCAAGACGCCATCATTCCTAGTAACTGCATGAACACACGAGCTGGTAAAGAGGCTCGAGGCTGAAACCGAGACAGCAGGACTTGTATATTCCGGACCCTGGCCGGAGTTGGGTATGCTCGAGCTTTTTGTGCGTCTATAGTAGCTCCTAGATTTGCTTGAGTGTTGGACGGTTGGAAATGGGATTTGGACAGATTTACTGTGAATCCTAGCTCGTGGAACAATTGCACAGTTTTTTTGTGTGTGGCGTAGACGGCTGTCGCGCGAGCTGGCCTTTATGAGCCAGTCGTCTAAGTATGGGAAGACGTGAACATGTCTTCGTAGATGGACTGCGACCACTGCTAAGCATTTTGTGAAAACCCTGGGTGCGGTTGTTACTCCGAATGGGAGCACCTTGAATTGATAATGCTGGCCTGCTACCACGAACCTGAGGTTGTGCAGGATGTATTGGGATATGAAACTAAGTGTCCTTTAAATCCAGAGTGGAGAGAAAGT
Source organism: Calotriton arnoldi (assembly GCA_963921515.1). NCBI lineage: Eukaryota > Metazoa > Chordata > Amphibia > Caudata > Salamandridae > Calotriton > Calotriton arnoldi. Next base: position 11,751 of record CAWUFW010000815.1, on the reverse strand, counting down.
CGCCTTGCTGAAGGAGCGGAAGCACTTGGAGTGTTACCATATGAAAGTGGTCCGACTGAATGTACAGATTTAGTTCTCGGAGGTCTAATATAGGCATGAGAGAGCCGTCCTTTTTGGAAATTAGAAAGTAGAGGTAGTACACACCTGCCCCATCGTATTGTAAAGGGACCGCTTCTATTGCACCTTTCTGCAACAAAGAGAGAACCTCTTGCTTTAGAAGGGTAAGATGTTCTTGTGACATGAGGTGTGACCTTGGAGGAATGTTTGGTGGGGTGTTTGTAAACTCCAGGCAGTAACCTGATTGGATAATTTGTAGAACTTATTTGTCTGATGTAATCTTATTCCAAATGGGTAGAAACTCCCGACAGGAGTGGAATGAACGGGGGTATGGAAAGGAAGTCACTGTTTGGTGTTTGCAGGGAAAGTGCTCTGCCTCTTCCCTTTCCATTGTTTCCTCTATATCCACCTCTAAAGTAACCTCTTGAAGAGGGCGACTGATTGTTGCCTTTGTAAGAGGATGGATTTTCTGTAGATATATTTTTGGAGCCACCCCTGTAAAGTGAGCGACAAAAGGATCCTCTGTTGAAAGGTGATTGTAAGGCCCCCATGGACTTTGCAACCTCAGTATCCTTCATTTTTTCCAGTGATGTATCAACAGCTGGACCAAAGAGGTGTTGTTTGTCAAATGGTTGGTTAAGAATAGAGGCTTGCACCTTAGGTTTAAATCCTGAAATTCTTAACCAACATGCCTACGCAGCAGTACGCTAGTATTTACTGCCCGGGCTGCTGTGTCTGCCGCATCTAGTGCACATCTGATAGAGGTATTAGTTAACCCTCTTGAATAGGGTCACTAGCTCTAGCCTTATGCTCATCAGGAAGAAATTCCATGAGCTTCTCTAGCTCATCATAATGAGCTCTGTCATATCTCACTAATAGTGCTTGAGCATTGGCAATGCGCCAATGATTAGCTGCTTGTGACGCTACCCTTTTGCCTGAAGCATCAATTAATTTGGACTCTATCAGGAGGAGGGGCTTCACCTGTGGTTTGTGAATTAGATCTCTTACGAGCGTTAGAAACTACAAGAGAGTCCAAGGGCAACTGGCTTTTAATATATACAGGGTCAGTAGGCGCAGATTTGTACTTTTTCTCTACCCTGGGAGTGATGATTCTTGCTCTTACAGGGTCTATAAAGATATCAGCATGTTTAAGCATACCTTTTAGCATTGGTAATGTTTGGGTAGCCCTTTAAAGCCTCTTTATGTAGCTCTACCCCATGATACTGTGCAGCTCTGTTAAGGAGCTCAATATATCCAATATCATCTGGGGGAGAAGGTCTGGATGGATACAAGTCTGGGTCATTATCTGGTTGAGGGTCAGTGTCCATGATCCCATGGGTCAGCATCTTGTGGTGCGTAATCATCTGCATCCCCATCCCCTGTATCCTGTGGGTCAGGTGATGGTGGTGAATGTGTGGGTGTGATGAGCAAATTTGGATCAATGGGTTAAGGTGGAATAAAAGGTGGAGACAGGTTAGTACCCACATTTTTCCTTTTAAGAGGAATGTGGTAATCTTGTAAGCCCATTTTCCTTTTCCCAGGTAGTTTGGCAAGAATATGTCCAGTTTGTGGATTATTCACAATTTCCTTTTGTTTTGGATCCAAAGGTGGAACATCGGTCCGAGGCTCTTTTGTTGAACTTCTTTCTTTAGATGCCTGTTTTGGCGTCGAACTTTTCGGCTCAGAGGTTCAGGTCAGAAGATTTAGCCTTAGTTAACGCTGGCACTGACACCAGAACGTGTTTCGACTTCGACGGCGAAGGTTTCGGGTCGGCACCGGCATGGGGACAGGTAGAGCCCGAGCCGGAAGGCTGTTTGTGTCTCGGCGCCGAGCCCGAAGGCGGGGCGCTCGAAACTTTCTCAGTGCCGGCCTTGGCCCGAAGGCAGAGGAAGGACCGGAGCCTTTTTATGGAGGAGATGGTAGGGGAGGGAAGTCTCTGTACTCACGATCCTTTGGCCCGGTGTGAGGTCTTCGGCATCGGAGTCGGCTTCAGAGACGGAGATGTGCTCCTCCTCGCATTCGGCTTCCTGCGCGTGGGATTCTTCATGTTCAGAGTAGTCTCCGACGAGATCCGGTGCAGAGCCGCTTTGTTGGTGCATTTTGTGACGTCGAGCCAGACGGTCACGGAGCATCTTCTTTGATCGAAACGACCGACAAGCGTCGCAGTGTTTTTCGTCGTGTTCCGGGGACAGGCAAAGGTTGCACACATCGTTCAAGTCGGTGCGCGGAAACTTAGCGCGACACCCAGGACAGAACTTGAATGGAGTCTGTTCCATCGACTGCTACCGACCCCGGCGCAGGTAGGCCCAACGGCCTTCCACGAATCTTCCGATCGAAGGCTTTCGAGTGTAGACGATACGCGGAGAATGGGAAACGCAATCGATAAACAATACCGTCGAGGGTAGGGGATTGCGCGTCGAAGGGGGCCTGAAGAACGGTGCCGAACCGGAGCGCAACAATTCACTCCGAACCCGATGGCGGAAAAAAACGATCTAACAATGGAGTCGATGCCCATGCGCACCATCACCAAAAGGAGGAGTCACCTACCTCGTGACTGGACAGACTTCTTCAAAGAAAAACAAAGTGCAAACATCCAGACCCAACACTAGACGGCGATCTATGCACAGCATATGATCTACAGCTCATATGCCTCGAACCGTTTTGTTTGATAAACAAATTTTATTATTTTCTCAGTAACCGAGAAAATATGACAATCCGCTGTTGACATATCACTGTAATAGCATGCATACACCAAGCCCATGCCCTCCCAAACCTGCCACCTTCAGTCGCCAGCCTATAATACAGCCACCACTTGCCCCAAATGTTGTCATGTATCTGCAGATAGCCCGTGGCAAGATATATTGGTTCTTTCATCTTGGCACACCAGTCTACACCGACTCGTTACTCAGCCAAGGTGGGGTGGGGGGGGTTTAGAGGATTTCTACTTGCAGGCAATGCAGCGTTTGGCCACCACTGTGGCAACACACCGCGGGGGCCTCCCATATCCTCCAAATGCCAAGCAACCCCACTGAGTTAAAGCCACAGTCCTGCCCAAAATCTGGCATTACATTTTCCCTATGCCCTACCAGAAGCCCTGTATTTGGGGACAAGTCCATACCATTTGGTAAAAGTCCACGTCTGTTTGGGAGCACCAGAAACCGGTAGGTTGAGACAACATCCCTGCCTTCCATAAAGGTCTGGGTGTAAAGCATCTAGTGTGAAAGTAAGGGAGTTGGATTAATCGCATTCTGGAGGAGATAACTAATTCACGGGGAGCCATCTGGGCATCTCGCAAGTCTTCATCCTCTAGTGGACCCAGCCAACTCTCCCACCACTGCCGGAGGGATACAAACATATCTGGAGCACTGTTAACCAACACAAGTTTGGCCTTGAGTGGGCTGCAATCCGGAAGGGTGGTCTGGGTTCATATGCGATAGGCTATGGCAAAGTTGCAGAAATTTGTGAAACGGTATTCAATAACGAGAAGTGATGTTGCAGTTCCTGGAAGGAGTGTAAGTGGTTCCATCCCAAACATCTGGCGTGGTGATCCACATGTCATCTCAATGTCTAAAGCCTCCAAGGCGAGCAGTGTAGTACAGCCATTCTCCCTCCAACAGCAGAGTCATCGGTGTGAGCTTCTTATCCAACCCCGTGAAGCACAGGGCCATGCACCAAATCTTAATAGATGTCGCCGTCAGCTCGAGGAGATGGTTGGGGATGTGGAGCCATAGAGCAGCCCCAGAACAGACGTTGGCCCAGATGGGAAAGCTCCAGCCAATATGGAGGGTCATCCCACCCTCTGTTAGCCGCTCATAGATTGCAGCCATTTAAGCCGTACCATAGTATTTTAACACCTATCATCCCAAGTTCCCCATCGTAAACATACTACCTGCACTTGTCAAGCACTATACGGGGTGGCTGGCCTACCCAAACGAAAGTCTGGGTCAAAGCATTGATTTTCTGAAACCAACTGTTTGGTATGGAGCAAGGGAATGGTTGAGGGATGATGGGGAAACTAGGTAATATCAGTTTGAAGAGGGCAACTTTTCCCAGTAGTTTGAGGGGGAGACGCTCCCATCTACAGAAGTCCGGTTTGATTCTGGTAACAAGTGGGGAAAGATGGACGGCCCGGGCCAACTCCGGATCCCTGGAAGTGTGTACACCCAGGTATAGTAAGCTTAGTCTCTGAACGGGAATGGATGATTGCCAGTCTATTGTGCTACGATCCCCACTTAACAGGGACCAAAAGGGATTTATGCAAGATCACGTGAAGGCCAGAGGCACCCTCATAAAGGGAGAGTATCCAGGGCTAGCTAAGAAAAGGACAATGTAATCTGCATATAGAGCGATTTTATCTTCCACCTGCCCAGTCAGCTGTCATCCCTCAACCTGTGCATCACCTCGGAATAGTCACGCTAATGACTCGATGGCACAAGCAAAGAGGAGCGTGGATAAAGGGCATCCCTGCTAGTGCCCCTTCAGATTGGGAAGGTGTCAGATAACGCTATCTTGAGTCCTACACTCTTTAATATCTATATGGCCCCACTTGCACGCCTGGCTGAGTCACACGGAGCGAAGATTATTTCTTACGCTGATGATACTCAACTACTGTTCACGTGTGACAAAGGAGCGAATTTTCATGGAATGGAGATAAACAGATGCCTAACTGAGGTTTTTTCCTGGTTGCAACTTAATCAACTTAGGTGTAACCCTGAAAAGTCTGAAATTATGTTTTTTGGATGTCCCCCTTGTGGCGACTGGCGCTTATGGTGGCCGTGCGACATGTCTCCTCCTGCTACTCCAGTCAGCACAGTAAAAAATTTGGGAGTTAAGTTGGACACTAGTCTATCGATGAAGTCCCATATCCAAACTGTTGCTGGTACTTGTATCGGACTGATTAGAATGGTAAAAAACTTTCTTCCTCTACTCCCGGTTGAATCCCGGAAGATCGTAGTGCAAGCCCTAATTACATCCAGGTTGGATTACGTTAATATCTTGTATCTGGAGCTTCCTGAATACTTGCTCAATCGGCTGCAGGTTGTCCAGAACGCCGCAGCCAGAGCTATCCTTATGGTAAGCCCCAGAACGCGCATGCCGCTCCACCTGAAAGCACTGCACTGGCTCCCGGTGAGAAAGAGGATTCAGTTTAAGGCTTTGGTGCTTGCCTATCGTGCTTTCTACGATACGGGTGCGGTTTACTTGAGAAGTAGGATCCAGCACTATCAGCCTCAACGTGTCTTAAGGTCCTCGGGACAATCCCTGATGGTGATTCCCAAATTCACTCAATCTCGGATTGGAGGTCGTTCTTTTCAGGTTCAAGCGGCTTGCCTATGGAACAACCTGCCCCTACATCTCAGACTGACTCAGGACCTGCTGTCCTTTAGGAGACAACTTAAAACATGGCTGTTCCAACAATAATACGATGGCAGGTGGGGCGGGGTCTTGCCTGGTGGTTTTAGAGACTAGCGCCGGGACACTCTATGTGAGTATCCGTGCGCTTTACAAATCCCTTATTTCATTTCATAACGACCCGTTGACTCTTACTTGAGTGGAGGTGCAGTTGTACAGTACTCATATGTAACTTGTGAATTTGGGACCCAATCACATCCGGTCCAGTGCCCCAAACAGGAAGGCTCAATCAACGGAGTCGAAAGCTTTCTCAAAGTCTATGAGGAGGGCACTCTGGTTTCGTAGGGTGTGGACGTAACCTAGGGCTGCTTATACATGGCGTATACAATGTAGGTATAGGTATGCATGAAGCTACTTTGGTGCATTTGAACTTTAATATTCATTACCAGCTGGGTACAATATTAATAGTCTTTAAAGTCTGTGGCCATTGATGCTACCTTTCAACGCACTGATGCTCGTAACTGTCCACTGACTTAACGGACAGTGGCCATTAGCGTTCCTTACTTTGGGTCACCTCCATTTTGCATCATTTTTAACGGTTTTGCTTGTGGTTTTTACAGTTTAAAAGGAAAATGTTATTTACCCAGTGAGCATCTGTTCTTGGCATGTAGAGCTGTAGATTCACATGCTTTGCATACTCCTGCCATCTAGTGTTGGGTCCGGATGTTTGCAAGTTGTTTTTATTCGAAGAAGTCTTTTCAGTCACGAGGTAAGGTGACTCCTCCTTTCGGTGATAGTGCGCATGGGCATCGACTCCATTGTTAGATTGTTTTCCCGGAGAGGGTGAGAATGGAGTCAGTGTAGAATAGAGATGTCCATGCGTATGAATGTAAATTGCGAACTACAATAACCACAGGAGACCGGGGAGGCGGGTGGGCGCATGCGAATCTACAGCTCTACATGCTTAGAACAGATGCTTACTGGGTAAGTAACATTTTCCGTTCGAGGCATGTGAGCTGTAGATCACATGCTTTGCATAGACCATATAGCAGTATACTCAAAAAGCGGTGGCTAACCTGTAGTGGTTGTAGTTGTTTGAAACAGTGTTTTAAGTACTGCTTGGCCTACATTTGCCTGTTGTCTCGCTAACACATCTACACAATAGTGTTTGGTGAATGTTTGCGGTGTAGACAATGTTGCTGCGTTACAGATGTCGGTTAGGGGAATGTTCCCTAAGAAGGCCATAGTAGCCCCTATTTTGCGAGTGGAATGTGCTCTAGGGGGTATTATCAAAGTTTGCTTTGGCGTAACATGTTTGGATACACTTTACAATCTATCTTGCAATACCGGATTTAGATATGGGATTGCCTTTGTGTGGTGGAGAAAAAGCAACAAATAGTTGCTTTGTTTTTCGAAATTCTTTGGTTCTTTCTACGTAATATAGTGTAGCTCTTCTAAAATCAAGTGTGTGTAGAGCTCGCTCTGCTACAGAATCAGGTTGAGGAAAGAACACAGGTAACTCAACTGATTGATATGAAAGGCAGAAACTACTTCAGGGAAAAATGTAGGATTGGTTCGAAGAACCACCCTATCTTTGTGAAGTTGAAAGAAAGGCTCTTGTATAGTTAATGCCTGAAGTTCACCAACTCTCCTTAGTGAGGTTATTGCTATGAGGAAAGCAACCTTCCATGAGAGGAATTGTAACTGACATTTGTGCATTGGTTCAAAAGGTGGACCCATTAGTCTCGTAAGGACTATGTTTAAGTTCCACTCTTGGTAGTATCACCCTTTTTAATCCTTCTATGAAGGCTTCGATCACTGGTACTCTGAATAGAGATCAGTGTTGTCCATTTTGCAAGTATGCGGCTACTGCTGCTAGGTGTAAACGAATGGATGTGTAAGCCAATCCAGATTGCTGTAAATGCAACAGATAACAAATGATGTTCTGTACAGAAGCATCAAGTTGATTGATAGTGGTTGTTGTTACAATAGATAACAAACCGTTTCCATTTTGCTGCATAACATGCTCTAGTAGTAGGCTTTCTAGCTGCTTTGAGAATATTCAGTCTGGTGGTAGTTGTAAATAACGAAACTATGACTTCAGGAGCAAAATCGCTAGGTTGAGTTCTTTGGGATTTGGATGTCTGATTTCTCCATGGCTCTGAGTGAGGAGACTGGGTGCGAGATGTTGCTTTTGATGTGGCACCACCGAGAGTTCTAATAGGGTGGTGTACCAAGGTTGACGAGCCCATGTGGGGACTACTTAGATCAGTGTGAGGGATGTTTGTCTGAGCTTCCGAACCAGTAATGGAATTAGTGGGAGAGGCATAAAAGCGTAGGCAAATATCCCTGACCAATTCATCTATAGAGCATTGCCTTTGGATAGATGGTGTGGGAACCTGGATGCGAAGTTTGGCAATTTTGCGTTGTGTACTGTGGCAAACAGATCTATCTGTGGAAATCCCCATTGTTGAAAGTAGGAAAGAAGAACTTGGGATGAAGTTCCCACTCGTGAACGTGCTGCCTGTGTCTGCTGAGGAGGTCGGCAATTTGATTGTTTACACCTGGAAGGTGTTCTGCTAGAAGACACTTTGTGATGAATTGCCCAATTCCAAATGCTTTGTGCAAGGCGCGACAGTTGGAGAGTGTGTGTTCCTCCGTTTCTGCAGATAGTACATTGCTGTCATGTTGTCTGTGCGGACTAGGACAGTTTTGCCTACAAGGTGAGTGTGAAAAGCTTTGAGTGCTAAGAACACTGCTAGAAGTTCCAGGCAGTTGATGTGGAGACGTTTGTGATTGTTTGACCACAGCCCTTGTACTGTGTAATGTTGGAGATGGGCACCACAACCGTTTAAAGATGCGTCTGCTGTCAGTACAGTTTGTGGAATCGGGTCTATGAAAGGCCGCCCTTTTGATAAGTTTTGAGGGTTCCACCACTGCAGAGAGCGATGGGTGCGGCAGTCTACCAACACTAGATTGGTTAATTGACCCTGTGACTGATTCCACTGACGCGCTAGACATTCTTGCAGAGGACTCATGTGAAGCCTTGCATGAGGTACGATTGCAATGCAAGATGCCATCATTCCCAGCAGTTGCATGAAAACTCTGGCTGGTAATGTTTGATTGGGTTGAAATTGTAGTACTGTGGATTGAATAATGTGAATCCTGGCTACACTGGGAGAGGCTAGAGCTTTGAGTGTGTTAAGGGAAGCTCCCAGATAAGACTACACTTGTGCACGGCACAGGTGAGATTTTTGTGCATTGATTGTGAAACCCAACTGATGAAGTAGGTGTACTGTTGACTGAGTGTGTAGAATACATTTCTGGTAAGTGCCTGCTTTGATAAGCCAGTCGTCTAGGTAAGGGAAGACATGTAAACATTGTCTCCTGAGATGAGCGGCTACTACTGCGAGACATTTGGTGAACACTCTGGGGTCCGTGGCGACTCCAAATGGAAGTACCTTGAACTGGTAATGTTTGCCTGCTATCACAAATCTGAGGTATTTGCAATGAGCCGGATGAATTGGAATGTGAAAGTAGGCGTCTTTCAGATCTAGAGTAGACAAAGTCACCCTGCTGTAAAAGGGGAAGTACTTGTTGAAGAGTCACCATGTGAAAGTGCTCGGACAGTATGTATTTGTTTAACTCTCTGAGATCTAAAATAGGTCTTAACGAGCAGTCCTTTTTGGGAATCGGAAAGTAAAGGGAATAAACCACTGACCCTTGGTACTGAAGTGGGACTGGTTCTATAGCCCCTTTGAGTAATGGAGATTGCACTTCTTGTTGAAGCAAGTGCTGGTGGTCTGGTGACAATTTGTGATATCGAGGTGGAATGTTTGGAGGACTGTTGGTAAGCTCCAGGCAATAACCATGTTGGATAATTCCAAGCACCCATTTGTCGGTGGTTATCGATTCCCAAATGGGGAGAAAGTCTTGAAGTCTTCCTCTAACAGGTGTGGAATAGTCGGAGGGAAGTGTGGGGAAGTCACTGTTTGTTTGGGGAAGGAGAATTTAGGGGCGTAGTGTTTTTACCTCTGCCCCAGGGACTATTTTCCCTATAACCTCCTCTGAAAAATCCTCTTGTAAAAGTTGATTGAGAATTACCCTTGTAGGAGGAAGTGTTTTGGTCTGTCCCTGTGGACTTGGACCCTCCCCTGTAAAAGGAGCGTCAAAAGGAACCTCTATTTGAGGGAGATTGAAGCGCTCCCATCGATTTTGCTACATCAGTGTCTTTTTTCATTTTTTCGAGCGCTTGATCAACTTCAGGGCCAAAAAGATGTTTGTCAAAAGGGATTGAGAATGGATTGTTGGACTTCAGGTTTGAACCCTGAAATCCGTAACCATGCATGTCTTCGGAGTAGGATGCTAGTATTCACTTCTCTAGCTGCAGTGTCGGCTGTATCTAGAGCGCATCTAATAGTGTTGGAAATTATTTTTCCTTATTGAACTAAATCCTGAGCTTTCGCCCTATGCTCATCTGGGAGAAACTGTAGTAATTGCTCCATTTCGTCCCAGTGGGCCCAATCGTATCTTGCTAGGAGGCCTTGGGTATTAGCAATATGCCAATGGTTTGCCAGAAGCATCAATACGTTTTGACTATCTGGGGGAGGAGCATCCCCAGACGCTTGAGAATTAGCTCGATTTCAAGCATTATATACTACTAAAGAGTCAAGTGGTAACTGACCTCTAATAAAAATAGGATCTGTTGGGGAAGATTTGTATTTTTTATCTACTCTAGGAGTGAGGATTCTAGCACGTGCAAGATCTTTAAAAATGTCTTCTGTGTGGTTCAACATACCCTTGAGCATAGGCGGTGTCTGACTGGACTTATGTGTTCCTAGAGTGTCAAAGAGAAAGTCTTCCTCTAAGGATTCTTTATGGAGCTCCACCCTATGGTACTGTGCGGCTCTAGCAAGGAGCTCTTGATATGACAAATTGTCATCAGGTGGAGATGGCCTGGTAGGGTAAAGATCTGGGTCTGTATCCTATAGAGGATCAACTGTATAATCCGTCCAAGAATCTACTGGTAACCAAGTCATCATCATCAGTATCACCTGCATCAAGATGAGGTAGAGGAGACTGATGAGGTGTAATGTGTAAAGGATCAAGCTGTGGTGGAGAGGGAGGAGATGGTAGTGTATGGAAAGGACTAGTACCCACATTTTTCGTCAATGGAATTTTATAAGGGCTGTCGTCATCAGGAAGCTTATGCTTGGATGGCGGTTTACCGAGAATGTGCCCAGTGTCAGGATAAATATAGAGTTTCTTCTGTTTCGGATCCGACTTAGGTGGTACAACATCTATGTTTGGATCCGGCGGTATTACGGGCAGCTCTTTAGTTTTTGGCACCAAAGGTTTCGGAGCGGAGCTGGAATGTCCTTTCGGCACTGAAGATGTCGGTTCTGAGGACTTTATCTTCGGTTTCGGTGTCGACAGTTTCTGCTCTGAACCGATTTAGTGCTTAGAACCAGAAGGTTTCGGCTCGGAAGTGGGTTTTGGCCGACTCGATCCCAAGCCGGAAGGCTTATCAGATTGTTTCTGTGCCAAGCCGGAAAGCGAAGTGTCAAACCTCTTCTCGGTGCCGACCTTGGCCTGAAGGCAGAGGTGGCGCTGAAGCCTTAGATTTTTTAAGGACAATGGGTGGGTGGGGGGGGGGGGATCTTCCGTACTCACGTCCCCGCGGCACTTAGTCGTCCTCGAGGACATTCTGCAACTCTGATTTGGAGTCAGACGCAGCTGAGGCTTGTTCTTCTTCGGCCGCTGAGACCTCTTGCTCGGAGTCTACGCCGAAGAGATCATGTGTGTCATCTAACTGCTGCCGCTGCATCTCTCAACGTCGAGCAAGACGATCATGGAGAGTTTTCTTCGATCTGAAGGATCGGCACGCATCGCAGTCTTGTTCTCTGTGCTCTGGATGCGAGCACAAGTTACACACCTGATGCAAGTCCGTGCGCGGATACTTCACATAGCACAGGGGGCAGAATTTGAATGGAGTCCGTTCGATCGACTAGGAGGCGGACCAATGCGGATCGCCCGGAAGGCCACCCGCAAATTTTCCGATGGAAATGGAGATTTTTTGATGATCGAGTCGAACCGCAGAGAATGGAAAACGCGTTCGAAAACAATACAGTCGAGGGTAGAGTGGATTGCGCACCAAGGGGAACCCGAGGAACGATTCGGAAGCGGATCACAGCAATACACGTCCGAACCTGATGGCGGAAAAAAAAAAAATCTAACAATGGAGTCGATGCCCATGCGCACTATCACCGAAAGGAGGAGTCACCTTACCTCGTGACTGGAAAGACTTCTAAGAAAAACAACTTGTAAACAGCCGGACCCAACACT